>APFE031660633.1:7200-31400 GCA_000404065.3 Pinus taeda
AAATTTTAATAAGTATAATTATTTATCAAATTTTCAACCTAAGTCGAGGTTAGCTCATTGATTGGATGGAAGAAGAACGATTATTGGATGGAAGAAGATTGATCAACCCACAGGGTGATGTTATTATCCAGACTATGTAAGGCTAGTTCAAGCCTAAATGCCTTTTGGGATAATTTAATTCCATCAAAGTGGCTTCCATCCTCAACCCCTCCCCGTGATGTTTGAACTTGAAACATAACAAGGACTAAACCCCACTGAAATCGACTAATATACATCTCATGGGTGTTTTTAAAATTGTTTTATTCATCTATGTTATGTTATCAAATAGTCCATTTTATAGGTAGACAAATTAAAGTACACACTTTTATTGGGTTATGAGTTGTATCATAGTTGAGGATAGATTTATTAATGAGTGAATTTTTATTTTTTAACAAAGTATAAGGGGAGTACCTCGTTGGGGGTGGAAGAACATGAAGAACAGGCTTGCATGAGGAACAACTCTACAATAAACCAAATCCTGCACCTCTAGTCAATCCAACCATTTTAGACGTTATTGATATTTCCACATCCTCTTGGTTTTTCAATTAACTTATGATTATTCTACTTCACTTGGAATTTACTAGTATTGTGGCATAATGTCTTGCATAATAAAGTCTTGGTCAATGAACCTTTTTGTATGTATTTGGTTAGTATATGGACATTGGGACAAAAGACATTAACTCTGTCGTTGGTTTGGTTTCCAATCTAGAAAACAATGACAAAATGTTAAAATCGGAAACTAGGGCCAAATTCCTCCTTAGGACAATTGATATGATGGAGGTGATTATTGCATTGGATTCCTCTTTTTGAGAGGTCCAATTTTGGTATAAAGATCATCTCATTTTGACAAGCAAAAATGGACTTTTGAATTTATTCTTTCTCATGCACAAATTGTCAAGGTCAACCTCAGTCAAATGTAGGCTCATAAAGCCCAATAGATATGTCTTCTCACCCTCAATGAAGTGTATAAATAGGAGTGACCTATCTCCTCATTTGGACACCATCTAAACACATCACATCATCTCTCTCCTCTCTTGATTGGTTTGTACAACTCAAGACAACCTCTCTCTTCTTTGCATGTGTGAAAGGAGGATGAATTTCTGGGTTGGTTTGCTCGCTAAATTTTAGGAAAACATAACAGAATTGACCAATGTTGACTTGGGTGCTTTTGACCAGTTTTGACTTCGTTCTTGTTGGCATAAATCCGATTCTTGATGGCTACATTTATTGGAATAGTTTTCCAGGAGTTTGGGACAGGTTGACCGAGTTGACTTCAACATTGACTTCTGATTTGACTGCAAAAGTTACAACAAGATTTTCTCTCTACTTTGACTGGTTTGACCGGTTTGTTTTGGGCTGACTTTGACCCTCTTGGAAGGTTGAATTCTTCTGTTGTTGGCCGAGCTGCTTGGAGGACATTTTGGGGCTACTTTGACCACCGTTGAATTTATGGTTAGGGTTGCATTCACTGCTAATTTGGCAGGATTGTTTTGGGCATATAATTCTGATATTTGTACTCTCTCTCTCTCTGTTGAAATATTGAAGAATAATAAGAATATTTGATCAAAGGGTTTCCCCACATTGGAGTTTGTCCCTCGCATCTACCATTTCTTGTGTCCTCTTGTCTTGGTTTGTCTTCTGCACATGTTTTTATGTTCTATCTGCATTTACCATCAACGTGTTTAAGTTAATATGTTTGCTTCTGAATATAATTGGAAATTGTCATTGGGTTGATAAGGAACATTGAATTAAATTGTTCTAAAGCATAGAACATACCATTGTTATCTAAAATTAACATGGTATCATAGCTCAGGTGAAGACAAAGCCCAAGCAAGAGTGAAGCAAAGAAATCATGACGACTACATCTTACTTCAAATCCGAGGACAAATCTAACCATCATGCATGGAAGATGTCTCTAGATTTGACATTGGAAGAAGTTGATGCTATGGACTATGTCAAAGGAAGAGTAGTGGAGCCTCCTTCAAATACATCTGCAACTGCACAAACAAAATACATGAAAGGAGAGGTTAAAGCTAAGAAAATTATTGTTGATTCTATTCATGAGCCTTTGGTTGCCTATATTTCTAATTTTGAAACATCTAAGGAGATGTATGACAAGCTGGTTGGGATGTTCAAAGTAAATAATGCAAATCAAGTTCTCTTTTCAAGAAAAAGTTGAAAGACATCAAGATGGATAGAGGAGAATACATCCAATCCTACTTCATGAGGATTACCGAGATCAAGAATGATCTCCTATCTATTGGATAAGTTATTGGTGACAGGGAGCTCACTCTTATTGCACTTGTAGGCCTTACAAGAGAATGGGATGTGTTCAACACTACCATCCTCAACAATGATAGGATTCCAAGATTTGATGAATTATTGGCCAGATGCACTCAAGAAGAAATAAGGACGACAGAAAGAGACAAGCCCTCAAATGGAAACAACCCTACTACCTTCTCCGCTCATTCTAAGAGGAAGAACAATGTTGGTCCTAGGAATCAAGAACAAGGATTCACAGGAAGAAAAGGAAGATGCTTCAATTGTAACAGGTTTGTCCACTTCGCTAAAGAGTGTCCTCACAAGAAGGATACTCCAAAAGATGATGACAACACTAACAACAACTTCAAAGGCAATGGAATTCAAAGGAACAACAAGTTCAATAACAAAGGAAAGAGGAATTCTCTTACTGCTCGAAATGGAAATGGTTGTCCTCCCAAGAAGTTGAGAAACTCCAAGTATGAGGAAGTTAATGTTGTAAAGCAAAAGGAATTTTATCTTATTTCTTCCCTCACCACCTCTCGTCCAAATACATTGGATCATTGGTTGATTAACAATGGTGCCTCAAGGCACTTCACTGGGTACAAAGAAGCTCTCTCTAACTTGATTGAAAAGAAGACGAAATGGAGATTATACTTGGGGATAATGCCATTTATCCCGTAAAAAGAATTGGGATTGTTACTCTTCACTTAAATCAAGTTCAAACTCTTCATTTGCAAGAAGTGTTATATGTACATGATCTAAAAAATAAATAAATAAATAAATAATAATCATATATATATATATAATAAAAGATGGTCTCTATTTATGCAAGGGAAGATAAAGTTTTTAATGTGACATTCATTGATGGGAAGGTTTGTGTTTGGAAAAGGAACCCAAGAGATGCATTAACTCTTGGATTCAGGGTTTAAGGTCTTTATCATGTTAGAGGAAGTTCATTGGGAGCAATGACTTGTTATACTTGTCTTCAATTTGAATTATGGCACCAGAGATTTCTCACCTTCATTTCAAAGCCTTACCTGATGTAAGGAATATGGTTACAAGTATGCCCGAATTCAACTTAGATCATGAAGGTGTTTGTCAAGGTTGTGAAGCTAGAAAACATACAAGGGGGCCATTCCCCTCAATTGAAACTCAAACCACAAATATTCTTCAATTGGTCCATTTTGATCTATCAAGTATGTTTCATGTGACATCTTTGGGTGGATATTTGTACTATGTTATTTTTGTGGATGACTTTTCTCACAAAACATGGATCTATTTCTTAAAGAAGAAGGACGCATTGTTCAAATGGCTCCGCTCTTTCAAAGCCTTGGTCGAGAATCAAACAAGGAAGAAGATCAAAATATTGAGGACCGATAATGGGACCGAATATGAGTCAAATTAATTCAAAGACTATTGTAGAGAAGCTGGCATGAAGAGGGAGACCACTACTACATATACTCCTGAACAAAATGGTGTTGCCGAAAGGAAGAAACATACTATCATAGAAGCCACTCGTGCCATGCTTCATGACCAAGGTCTATAGTATACCTAGGGGGGATAGTATGGGGTACAGAGGGAGGTACCCAAGGGAATAATGCAATAATGGGATGGGCCATAGTAATAAATAAAGTGGTTAACTTGTATCATATAAGGGACCACAAGTAGTTAGCAATAATGTAATAAGCCCATTGTATTAGATAGATGGTAGTGAGGGAACCATGTAATGACCCATGGTATTGTATGTATGAGGCCTATATAGAGTCTAGAGACTCCCCATTGAGGGATGTCAAGGATTATTGTATGAACAAGCATATGGCTCGTGGAGTGTTCTCCTTCCTTAAGGAGTGATTGTACGGTGTTGCCCTACCTTAAGGGTTTTGATCAATAAAGAAGCATTTCTATCTGTTTTCATATCTTGTTATTTTTGGTGATTATTTACAGTTATTGGGTATACTAGTATCATTTCATATATTTGTAGGTCAGATCTATAACAAGTGGTATCAGAGCACTTTCTTGGGCAAAGCGGTTTTTTTTTTTGCATGAACTTTTTGGGGCGGCGAGTTTGCAAATCAGATCTATACATTTTGGTGCAATATTTGCATAATCTAATTGTAGATTTAGGTTTTTTACGAAAAATACCCAATTTGAAAAAAAAATCAGTCGAATCGGAGTCTGGATGAGGGAGATATCGCTGATTTAAAAATCAGCTATGTTGTAGACATTTTTCGGGGCGGCGAGTTTGCAGAACAGATCTATACATTATGAGGCAATATTTGCATAATCTAATTGCAGATCTGGATGAGGGAGATAGTGTTGATTTAAAATCAGCTCGTTTTCTAGAAATTTTTGTGACGGTAGGACAACTGCAACGCGAATCTAAAATTTCAATGCCTAGATCAAGATTTCTATCACATGGGAAGAAGAAGAATGGTTGTTCCATTTCCAAAAACAGGTCATAATAGGGATTTTGAGCAATATTGACTGAATTGTGGCCATTTCAATTTTTCACCAAGTAAGCGATTTATTTTCAAAACCCTCTTCATGGCTTATAACAGTAATTTTTTTACATGAAAAAATGATTGGTCTTGTATTGAAATTTTTATAGCAGTTCATAAGTTTGACTTCCTAGGGTGTTGGAAGGACAAAATAGGGTATTATTTGAAAGGTGAGGCTGCTATATGATGGAAATCACTTGACAGTGAGATTCTGAAGTTATGTCGTGCTGACAAAATTGAAGAACTACTTTTGGACAAATGGTCTCATACTAGAAAGGAGGAAACCACAAAACCTAGCAAAGATTTTATTTTTACAGGAAAGAAGGAAACTAAGAAACTTAAAGGGTTATTTTCTGCTGGTATCTACTTATTACAAGTTCATGGGTTGATTCAGAAGGAGAAGATCATTGTGTCTATAAATCCTAGCTGCATGCATAATTTTATCAATGTTAATTTGGCAAAAAAGTTGCAAGTTCCAGCAAAACACATTGAAAACACACAGGTTGATAATGAGGATGTTCAAGTTTATAAAGATTTGAAGCTTTCTATGGATAAGTATGTGTTGCATTTGTGATTTTTATACTTCAAATATGGATAACATAGATGTTGTTTTGGGATATCCTTGGATGGACTCTGTGGGTACTGTCAATATTAATGTGCAGAAGAAATTCATGAAGCTCTGGTATAAAAAGAAGAAAATTACATTGCAGGATATTTCCATTAAGACCCAAGCAGAGACTATGGAGGCAGAAGCACAAAGCTCTAATGACATTAACACATCAGAGATGAGCCTTTGATGGTCAACAATCAAACACAAACATCAAACCAGGTACTAGAAAGACAAGCAGTGTCCAAGGAGGCTGAAGTAGAAAATGTTACAGGTAATGATACATCAGACGAGGACTCAGTGGTTGAGGTAATATTGGAAGATAAGAAACAACAGTAGGCACCACAACAAATCAGGCTCCATTAGGTGGAGAATTAAAGAAAGATACACCGTTGGTTAGAACTTCAGCATATCACCACCCACATCACCCTAGAAGAAAACAACCAACAAGATGGAAACGAATTAGCGATAAGGACAACAACCCCCGCATGACAGATAGAGAGGGGCGACGATCCACCTACTACACATCAACAAAAAAGAGCCGCCAGGTTCAACTTCCATCTCAAGCGAGTGAGGCACCAGCTAAATCAAGGGTTCACCTTTCTCTGGGATGGCTAAATGCACGTGCATGGTACCAGTGGACTACTCTTTTGAGTAGATCTTATTATTTGTGTTCTTCTTATGTTTTGGGGATGAAACATGTTTAGGGGGGTGGAATGTAGTATACCTGGGGAGGATAGTATGGGGTACAGAGGGAGGTACCCAAGGGAATAATGTAATAATGGGATGGACGATATTAATAAATAAAGTGGCTAACTTATATCATGTAAGAGACCACAAGTAGTTAGCAATATTGTAATAAGCCCATTGTATTAGATAGATGGTATTGCGGGAACCATGGTGATGACCCATGGTATTGTATGTATGAGGCCTATATAGAGGCTAGAGACTCCCCATTGAGGGATGTCAAGGATTATTGTATGAACAAGCATATGGCTTATGGAGTGTTCTCCTTCCTTAAGGAGTGATTGTACGGTGTTGCCCTACCTTAAGGGTTTTGATCAATAAAGAAACATTTCTATCTATATCCAGATCTTGTTATTTTTTGTGATTATTTATAGTTATTGGGTATATTGGTATCATTTCATATATTTGCAGGTCAGATCTATAACAAGGTTTACCAAAGTTCTCATCGGGAGAAGCTACCAACATTGATGTGTATGTTCAAAGCAGATGCCCACATCAAGCTTTGGACTTCAAGACACCAAAGGAAATTTTCACCGGTAAGAAACTTGATGTTTCTCATTTTCGAATTTTTGGTTGTCTCATATACTTTCATGTTCTAAAAGAGAAAAGAAACAAGCTAGATGCATATGGGAAGAAAGGAACATTTGTGGGCTGAAGTGAAACTTATAAGGCATATATAATCTATGTGTCTGGTCAAAGGGAAGTGGAAATAAGTCATGATGTCACTTTCGATGAAGATTCTGCTCTTAGAAAGCTTTGAGATCTTCCTATCCCTCAGAAGGACAATGATGATGTTGATGCATAAAACAGAATGAACCTTCGTTTGATGAACCGATGCCTAATGTTGAAGGTGCAATGGATCCAATTAATCCACCTCCTAGTGAGCCCTCTACTTCAAGAAAAATACCTTTGGGGCTCAAAGATGCTCATGGATACACTCATAAACATATTGCACCTAGGGGGACATTTCGTGAAAGAAAGAAGTTGAATAGGTACCAAGGATACTTAGATGTCATGAGTACCATTTTACAATCTAAGCCTTGTACATTTGAAGATGTCGTGAAACAACAAGTTTGGAAGGATGGGATGAACGAAGAATATGAGTCGATCATGAATAATGATGTCAAGGATGTGGTTCCTAGACCCAAGGACAAGTCAGTGGTCACTTCAAAATGGCTCTATGAGATCAAACATGGAGTTGATCGTAGTGCTGAAATGTTCAAGGCCAGATTTATTGCTCAAGGCTTCTCTCAAAAGGAAGGAGTAGACTATGATGAGATATTTGCATTGGTTTCCCAATATACCACCATCCATTCGATCATAGCCCTTTCTGCCTTGCAAGGATGGAGCCTACACCATATGGATGTCAAAACTACCTTCTTGCATGGTTCTCTTAAAGAGGAAGTCTATGTGGAACAACCTGAGGGGTTCAAGGTTCAATATCGTGAGACACATGTATGCAGTTTGAAGAAATCCCTTTATGGGTTGAAGCAAGGCCTTAGGGCTTGGTATGAGAGGGTTGATAACTATCTTATGAAGTTGGGATTTACAAGAAGCAATGCTGACTCGAACCTATACTTCAAGGTTGAAAAGGAAATACCTCTCATTCTAGTCCTTTATGTGGATGATCTCTTTCTGATAGGTGATGACCCTCTCATTCATCAATGCAAGAGGGAGTTGGCTTCCGAGTTCAAGATGAAGGACCTAGGACTGATGCATTACTTCCTAGGTTTGGAGGTCTGTCAAAAGCCAGGTGAGATTTTCCTTTCTCAAGGAAAATACATTGTGAAGCTACTTGAGAGGTGTGGGATGGTGAACTGCAAGTCCGTGACTACTCTGATGGAACTCAACTTTAAGAAGTTATGTGGAAGTGTTGTTGGGCCCGAATTAGCGAACCCTTCCAAGTATCGCCAACTTGTGGGGGCCCTGATTTTTTTGGTTAATTCTCGTCCTAGCATATGCTTCATTGTGAAGATGTTGAGTCAGTTTATGGTCAAGCCTCATCACAATCATTGGATTGTTGCTAAGAATTTCTTGAGATATCTACGGGGCACAATCCACTATGGACTGAGATACACTGTGGGAATTTGAGGCTACATGGATATTTAGATGCTGATTTTGCTAGCAGTGTGGTGGAATGTAAGAGCACGTCTAGGTGTTGCTTCTCTTTGGGATCTGCTTCAATATCTTGGATGAGCAGGAAGTACAAATCGGTTGCTTTAACCACCACTGAGGTTGAATACATTATTGCAAGTATGGCCTGTTGTGAAGCAATTCGGTTGAGGAAGCTCTTCAATGAGCTATTTGAGAACATGTTGGATACTACTGTGATCTTCTACAACAACCAGAGTAGGGTTCTCATATCGGAAAATCATGTGTTCCATGACTGCTCCAAGCACATTGATATTAGGTACCACTTTATCCGGGATATGGTAAAATGAGGAGAAATAAGTCTCCAACACATCAAGATAGATGAGCAGGTTCCACACATTCTCACGAAGGCTTGGGGAAGGTCAAATTCTTAACCTTGCAAGAGAGACTTGGAGTAATGGAACGACCCTCCTATGAGGGTCTCGTATGAGTTGGACACAGAGCTTTGGGAGCTCCTAAGGGCTTGGGGTACTTCTTGGAGATATGAGCTATCATAGGATGAGTAGTTCACCTTCCCCTAGTGGTGTGCTGGATATAGGGTGAGTGGTTCACCTTCCCCTACGATTGACATATGCATAGGATGAGTGGTTTACCTTCTCCTTGGCATATGAGCAAGATGAGTGGTTCACCTTCTTCTATTGATGCCTTAATACACATCCTACCCATAGATTTCGAGACTTATGGAAATTACCTCTCATCTAGCCAATGAGTTGGGAAAATATGGTTAGGGACCATAGCACTACTGATGGAAACATCGTTTACTATCGTACTCCCTATGACTAGGATGCATGGTGTTCAACAACTTGAACTAGGATCAAGGACTGACTTTTGTCAATGGAGAGTGGAATTATCTTATGACTCACTCTCGATCACTTATTCTTCATTATTAATTCATGGTTCAGCAAAGCAGGGTTGTGATGTCAGGGATGGTACAGGATGACAAATTGGCATGATGATGACAGATGGATTGGCAAGTAAAATTCCCCCAAGTTGAGAGGGAGTGTTAAAATTTGAAACTAGGGCAAAATTCCACCTTAGGATAACTCATATGATGGAGATGATTATTGCATTGGATACCTCTTTTCGAGAGTTCCAATTTTGGTATAAAGATCATCTCACTCTGACAAGCAGAAATGGAATTTTGAATTTATTCTTTCTCATACATAAATTGTCAAAGTCGGCCTCAGTCAAATGTAGGCACATAAAACCCAATAGATGTGTCTCCTCACCCTCAACAAAGTGTATAAATAGGAGTGACCTCTCTCCTCATTTGGACATCATTTAAACACATCACATCATCTCTCTCCTCTCTTGATTGGTTCATACATCTCAAGGACAACCTCTCTCTTCTTCGCATGTGTCAAAGGAGGATGAATTTTTGGGTTTATTTGTTAGCTGAATTTTAGGAAAACATAACAGCGTTGACTTGGGTGATTTTGACTAGTTTTGACTTCGTTGTTGTGGGCATAAATCTGATTTTTGAAGGCCACATTTATTGGCACGGTTTTTAAGGAATTTGGGACAGGTTTACCGAGTTGACTTCAACGTTGACTTCTGATTTGACTATAAAATTTACAACAGGGTTTTCTCTCTCCTTTGACTAGTTTGACCAATATGTGTTGGATTGACTTTGACCCTCTTGGAAGGCCGAATTCTTTTGTTGCTAACCTAGCTGCTTGGATGACATTTTGGGGTTGCTTTGACCACCGTTGAATTTCTGGTTAGGGATGCATTGACTTCTTTTGACTACTAATTTGGCAGGACTATTTTGGGCATGTAATTTTGATATTTTTACTCTCTCTCTCTCTCTCTCTTTGCTGAACTATTGAAGAATAATAAGAAGATTTGATCAAAGGGTTTCCCCACATTGGGGCTTGTCCCTGGCATCCGCCATATCTTGTGTCCTCTTGTCTTGGCTTGTCTTCTGCACATGTTTTTATGTTCTATCTGCATTTACTATCAATGTGTTTAAGTTAATGTGATTGATTCTGAATATAATTGGAAATTGTCATGTGGTTGATAAGGAACATTAAAGTAAATTGTTCTAAAGCATAGAACATACCATTGTTATCTAAAATTAACACAAATGGATTTTGATATTATATAATATGGTATTAGTTGAATAGAAAAAAACTTATTTACCCCAAAAAAAGGCATGAGGGGAGTTGTTATTAAATTTTCCAAAATGTTGAATTTGTAAAGCAAACTTGTCTTTAAAATTTAAAATTTCTTCAAAATCTCAACAAACTTGCTCTCTATCTTCAGTATTTTTATAGGTATAGTATTAGAGCTAACTACTTGGCTTGTAATTGGCCTTATATATTGTCTTACTAAAAAAAATATCTTTTAAAACATCACATATTTTAAAGATTATTGGGTCCATATTCATTAAGGATATTCTTCTTGTTTCCTGCCTTTGATGAGAGCTTGGTTGAGATTTGCTTCCTTACTTGCTTAAAGTCTCGATAGACAACATCTTCTTCCATAACTTTCAGTTGGTCCATTCCAAAGGAACCAATGGAAAGAACAAGGGTCACTATATAAAAACAACCCCTTAACCTTGGGAATGTGCTCACTATATTTACCCACCTTCCTTGGTACAACTAGAAAAATGGGATAAAAAGAAATTTAATTTTTTTCAAATCTTCAAAACATACTTTAGATGTCTTCGTCGTGTTTATTTGGGTGAGATGTTTCCAATGATATAAATTTCATCCAATTTGGACTCCAGGATTTTAAGTTATACTCTTTTAAGTTTTATTTATTTAAAACTGTCATTTTTCTCTTTTCTAACATGTGGCACCCACATGGACTCCACACGGTGCCCACGTGGCTTATCGGCCTACTAATGCTTGGCAGAGACTCTTGGAAACCAGGAACACATCCCCATAATGCATGTATCATATGTCTCATATGTCAAAGAAACGGGTAGCATTTTTATAATAAAAACTAGAAATGGGTCAGGTCCCTTACATTCAAATTCCGCTATGTTTCATAATTTTGTAGAGATAAGTCCAAAGGGTACCTAATGCTACCTCTTTTATTTGTAACTATTATTTTTACAACATTTAAACTATAGACTTTCCAAAAGACACCACATAGCTTAATAATATGAAAAAACATATAAACTGAGGCGACAAACTACCAGCTGCTTTCCATTGTTTCCAGTGCTTTATCCTCCTAGGACGCTTCAGAAGATTGGCCAGGATCCACGTTCAACTCAGTTCCAAGATCAGGTCCACAATGCTCTTGTTCTACACCCCCTTCAGCCATAGGAGTGGGCATATCACTCAACCCAAAGACCTCCTTTATTACTCCAAGAGTAACCACTTCCACTTTGACCTCAACATTCTACACCTTGAATTTTAGATTAATTATTCCAGTATTCAAATACTCCATAGATTTATGGAGCAACTCCATATCCTTGCCAATTCCTACTTGGTGGGTCAAAACCACTGTCATTTGATCATGTATTTCCTGCATAACTTACTTCCTTGAATTTTCAATCAGGGCCTCCATATTTCCATTTCTCGGGTTTCCTTGTTCCTCTGCACCATTACCACTTTTGTATTTCTTGTTGAAGCCATTTTACGCGATATCCTTCCCTTACACATGAATAATTTTGTGATTAATCTGCATCACTGGATTCCTATATATATTTCCTTGCCTCATGTCAATCGAGGTGTCCATCCTTTCATATTTAATTTCCTTCCCCATTTGCAACTCAAACAAGGCATGATCCTCTATCCTTATCACCACCAAATTACCTTCAAAATGAAATGCTAACACTCAAAACTATGATTTCCTTCACTTGCCTTCGCAATTAAAACAAACTAGAGGGATTACACTTGTCTGTCATCATGGGTATGAGGATCATTATCCTATAACTATTAATTAATTCTCATAGTTGTTGACTCCGCCTCCCAAGAAGTTCTTGCCCATCCCCAAGACAAATCTTGAGCATATTTGCTTGATATTCTTTAATTGTTTCCATGATCCAACTATCTCCCAACATGGAATTAATTAATCGGTCCTTTAAGGGACGTGACATATCTGGTTGGAGTGATCAACAGTTAATACACCTTGCTCTAAATCAATGCCCAAATTGGCTTGATAATCTGCCTCATGGTTGTTCTCCCATTTAATATGATAAAGATTGAATTCTTCTAAGCTGTTGAGAAGTGTCATAATACTTATAATCACAGGAGAGGATTCAATGTCTATGAGTTTCCTCTTCCTAGAGAGCCTTGAGCACTTTTGAATAACCACGATTGAATCATTGACAATAACTAGTTTCGTTATGCCTTTGGAGATAGTGATCTTCATGCCTTTCCATAGTGATAGAGCTTCAACTTGATTGTTCGAAGATTTCCCCAGTCCCCAAGCGAACGTTGTTTCAATTTTTTCTTTGAGGTTATAAAGAACCCCTCCCGCTCCTACCTCCCCCATATATGTGCGAGTTTAAAATGTGTGTTATATGTATATATCACATACGCCTAATTTATACATCGTCATGACACTCACATATTTGATGTGTGACAAATATATAATATACATGATTATATTTTCCAAGCGATGTGTTTTTCCACAACATTTGTCTATGCGATGGTGGTGCTGCTCTAGGAATCAATTCAACAGAGAAGTTTACCTCTCTGTGAGGAGGTAATGTCGGAGCATCCACTAAAAAAAATCCTCATACTAACGTAAGAAAATATATTTCTTCAACACCTCAATTTCCTCTTCTCCAACATTCTCATTGGATTTTTCATCATTGAAAATTTTCACAACAAATAAATGACACCCTTTTTGAAAACTACGGTTGGCTTGCATTGTTGTGTCAAATTCATCGAAGTAGGCTTTCACTTTCCCTATAGTATCCTCCTCTCTCCCTGCACATCCATACACTTGATTTCCTTTTCAAAATAGTCAACTTTGGTGTGGTGCTTGTACAACCAATCCACACCCAACAACATGTTGTATGCACCCAATATTAGCAAATTTAAATGCGTTGTGGTTGGCATGTCTTGGATTTCAAACGCACATGCTTTCATGCACTAATTGATTTTCCTTTTTGTTCTTGTTTCTAATTGAACTAACCATGGATCTATATGAAATTCTTTGGCTAATTGGAATTTTTCCATGAGCTCCAAACTAATTGTTGGGACAGGGTCCCCTGCGGTCAATTTTCGGGTAGAAAGCCCAAGATTTTGTTATGTAAAGTGTAAATCTTTGCAAGTTGTGGTCATGGAGTGCGTAGATAGTAAGTGTCATAAAGGGATTTTCGCTTCTTTTATGTAAGTTGTGTCGGCTTTAGTAGATCTACCCATGGTCTACGAACCATGGGATTGTATAAAAAGGAGAGTCTTAGAGAGTCTAAGGGAAGTAAAGTTCATTGATGAATTGAATGGGTCATTAAGAAGACAGAGCGAAGAGTCTTAGAGTAGAAGAGAGGCTTTGCAACTGTGTACATAGAGGCCTAGAGTAGAGTCCGCAGCTGAGTGCACGGACCCCTGCAGCTGAGTGCGTAGGGTAGTCTCCAGTCTATAAGCAGAACAGAAGTATCAATAAAGCGATTATTTTGGAAATATCTGTGTTTTTCTTATTTACTTCTGTTATGAATGAATGCGACTATGTTATAATGAATATTGGATTTATGATTTCATACTGTATTAATGCACATTTCTGCAAGGTTTACATTGTCATATGAACACAAGTAATAATATATGTTTACGCAAAGAATATCTTAATACATGTTAAAGATATTAGACACTTAAGCCAATCTGGGTAATAACAGACTTAGGAGTAATTACAAAGGCACATAAGTGGTGGATTTACCTATTTAGGGTCTGCGAAAGATAGTCATAGACCTTCGTGAAGGTCTAGAGGTTAATTAAAGGAAGTTATATCGATAATCCTTAAGGGCATATCGATCTATGTGAAGGAAGGCTGAGGGCATAAAATGACATCACGCTCATCTCTGGGTGCGGAAACTTGGTTTGAGCACCCCCATACTGCTTCGGGTGAGACTTCAATCCACACTCTGCGGGTTGATGTTGAAAGGGCCAATGGGATTTATTTGGCAAACTTAACTCTAAACTTGGGTCAAGACCCACTAAGCCAACAAATGGTTCTGTTGTCGGGACCGGGATCTGCATAAAGAGGTGTGATGTCGCGTCACTGGAATCTGACAAAGAAAGAAATTGAAGATTGGTTGGATAGGAAGATCCATGAATTTTTGAAGCAAGAAAACAAGGACCCGCAATTGACAAAAGAACAACGGTTGGACAGGTATCTATACATAGAGATACACAAAGTTTTCTTATGTTCCTTCCTGATTGAGCTATACAAGTGGATCGCTAAACTAGCGTACGGACAGGGAACATGGAGGCTTGATTGTCCAATAGTGTGGACCCCAGAGCTAACACAGAGATTGAAAGCCTCTAAAGATAAGATCGTGCACACTGTCGATCATTAGCTTGATCGTGTCATCGAAGGATTTGTGACAGAGTTCATAGTTGATACCTTAGTCAACTATAGTGAAGCAAATCGACGCTTCTTCAAGGGGCCGCGAGGTAAGAATTTGAGATCTTTGAACACTTGGATTAAAATGCTCTTGTGTGAAAAGCGGGTTATGAAATTACCTTGATGTTTGAAGCTATGCGAAGTAGAAATTTATTCAAGGATAGAAGGGGAACATGACCGGAATACAACCTGCTGATTGAGCCTCCTCTGAGTGACAACGAAGAAGCAGCATAGGCTTCTCCGCAGAGCATTGTCCAGTTAATAAGGCAAGGGTTCCTGCGAATACCCCATCCATCCACACCACCTCCATATTCACCTTCTCCGCATACACCTTTGCCCACACCACCACCACCTCCACCACCTTTCAACATGGCGAATACAATGAAGTTGCATGTTTTTAAGAGCTTGGGAAATGAGGACCCAAACCGGTTTTGGTTTGTTGTGAAGGCTGTGTGGCAAGCCCAGAACATTACAGATGATCAGATGAATAAAGTAACGTTGGTTACTGCTTTACAGTATTACGCACTCACGTGGTACTTCAAGTACTGCATCGATGACCCGACATCTGCGTTGGCAGACATTCAGACTGCGTTGAATACAGAATTTAGTAGAGCCAAGTCTGAAGTGAAATCAATCATGGGATTCAAGGAAATCATGATGAAGTTTGGAGAGAAACCCTGGGAGCTAGATCAGAGATTGAAATGCAAGATCCACGAAGCTAACATGAATCTTAAGGATGGGTAGCACCACGATGGGTTGTGGCTTCGCTCTTGCCTCATTTAAGAGTTGCTTTATCACAACAAAATATTGGAACCCAGGCGAAAGCCCTGGAGATTGCAATGAGATTTCATGAAACACCGATTCAAATGTTGCTTTAGGAATTCAGCAGATTCACGTGGAGTTGTAGAATCTTTGCCTAGAATTTCAAAGTCTAAAGAAGGATAGAGCGGCTCGGGCTGAGGTGCGTGAAGAAGTTTGGTGTTTGAAATGTAAGATTCAAGGGCATGATAAAAATCATTGCCCTGTCTTCATGAATTATGTTATAAGAGGAGGGTTGATGCCTCTGAGGTTGGAAGCTCAAGTAGGGCCAAGTACAGGGCCCGCGTTGTGGTGTGTTATCTGTCAGGTAGCTAGAAAACATGTGACCGATAATTGTCACTTGCTGCATAAATTTATACATACACCACAAAAACTCTTCTGCAAATTTTGCAAATTAGTAGGTCACGATCAGCGCAATTGTCGTAGTGATGAGTTAATAATGGAGAGAACACTTACGTACCGGATGCAGACATAAACTTGGTCCCAGATTAAGGCGTTGGGGGAGCATGAGGAGGATATCAGGGGTGCAGACAAGGCCGAGGTAGAGGAGGACCTACAAGAGGTCGGGGATAAGTTATTTGCTACAATTGTGGAGGGCCAGGAGACTACGCATGAGAATGTATGAACCCGACGCGCCTGTCATGCTGATACTGTATTCAGTTTGGCCATGCAACAAAATAATGCCATGTATTAATAGCTAAGATGCGTGAAAAGGGGACGCAGCCTCAACAACTTACCCAGAACCTGTAGATGATGAGGGTTGAACCCCGTGAAGAGAATCTTAATGTGAATATTGTGTTGTGAAGTGGAATGACGACTGGCAAAAATAAGGGAAAGCAGCCTGAAGAAGGTGAATGGGTCTGCAAAGCTCCAGAGAAGGAGGTTGGATTTGATCTAGAATGCGCAAAAGATATCTTCATGGAAGTGAAGAAAATCTTCGCTGAGGCTTCTACCTCAGGAATTCAGGATAGGCAGTCTGATGAAATGGACCCATCCATGCTTACTACCTTTCTGGAGACATGTATGAAGTTGCTATGTGATAGCAAGGCCGTAAAAGGATTACAGGAGTTGATCAATAAATGCACTGGTAATGAAAATACTCCTGAGGGACCGCGCGTGGTTAGGAAAATTGGTAAGCCTAAAGTTAGAACAGGGCGTGAGATGAGGCTCACCGCGCAAATAAGCGAATATGAAATGGACAAAGTTATTCTAGATCTTGGGTCAGATGTGAATGTTTTTCGAAACAGACATGGGAGAGAATGGGGAGACCTGCGCTACAAAGGTCTCTTATTCAATTGAGGATGTCAAATCAGCAAAATATTATCCCCATGGGAAGATTGCAGGGAGTGACAATAGATATTGAAGGCACGAGCACATTGGCAGATTTTGAAGCGATAGAGATTTTCGATGACATCAATCCCTACCCTGCACTCCTTGGGATCGACTGGGCTATTAACATGAATGGGTTGATCAATTTGAAGAAGTGGATGATGTCATTTGAAAGAAAATCACTCCGCGTAGTAGTAGCTTTGGACCCTGCATAAGGACTGTGCTATACTGAACCGGTCTATGATTTTGAAAGTGAAGATGATTTGGAAAAAATTTATAAGATAATTGTGCGAGATCAAGATTGGGTGAATCCGATAGTTGATGGACGTATTGCATGGGACCACAAAATCTCATGCACATCAGATTCAGATGAGGAATTGGGACACTGGCATAATCGATTACATGAAGTATCTATGTTGCACTGTAACATGATGACTAAATTCTTGCATTGTGTATCATCAAAGGTAAGAAGTTTGCCTTATTATGATGGTTTAATAGATGTTGATAAAATTTTGGATGCATTTGAAAGGGAAGTTCCAGAGAAGCATCGCTTCCAAGCCTTGAAGTTGGCACTACGCACTATGCTTGCAAGATGGTGGGGTATGCATAAGGACAATTTTGATGGATGGTGTGAATACAGAAGAATTTTGAGGGTGCGGTTTGGTCGCCCGAAAGTACGATTGACAAAGAAATACGATGGGAGGAGTGATCCACATGATCACTTAGAAAAATGGACTGATGCTTATGGAGAAAACCACAACCAGAGTGGGTGCATCTGTTCTGTCACACTTTGGATGTAATACCGATGAATTGGTACTTGGAAACAGAGCTCCACCACGGCACGAATGAATGGGATATTTTTAGACATGGATTCTTAATTACATTCATCTTTGAAGATGGATTCAAGTGTATTGATGAAGCATTGTAGGAGGTCAAGGCAATGATATTTAGAATCCCACAAGATCCCTTGGATTTTATTTCAACCATATTGGACCACCCAGCTGTGCCATGCATTGGAGTGCTACAATGTGACTGCTGAGGAAGAAGAGGAGGATCCAAGGAATATTAATATCCCATAAATAGAAGGTCACCGCGAAGTTGAGGGGCCATAGATAGAGAATCCATATATCACCGCGCCGCTGAAAACTAGAGAAGTGAACATTGGAACAGAGGCAAAACCGAAGTTTGCGAAGATAGGGGACTACTGGGATGATGCTATGGTGGATAAGGTCGTTGAGTTGCTCCGCAAATACCAGGATTTCTTCCCTACAAAGTTTTCAGACCTGAAGGGGATAATAGGAAATTTAGGAGTGATGAAGATAACGTTGAAACCAGACGCGAAGCCTGTGAAGCAAAGGCCATATCGCCTTAATCCTATGTATAAGGAAAAAGTCCGCTTAGAGTTGGACAAGATGTTGGCATCAAATATTATTGAACCAGTGGATGAATCCGATTGGGTAAGTCCTATGGTAGTTCAAGAAGAAGCAGAAGGATGAGATAAGGATCTGTGTGGATCTCAGGAAACTGAATGATGCTTGTGTTCATGATCCCTTCCCAACTCCATTCACGAATGAGGTGTTAGATAATGTTGGCGGACAGGAAGCATATTCGTTTACTGATGGGTTCTCTGGATATCATCAAATAAAGATCGCGCTAGAAGATAGGAGTAAGATGACCTTCATAATCGAGTGGGGATGCTTTCAGTATGCTGTAATGCCTTTTGGACTGAAGAATGCGCCGAAAATCTTTTCATGTGTAGTGATTGCGGTGTTCAAAGAGTTCATTCACAAGTTTTTGGAGGTATACTTTGATGATTGAACGATGTTTGGACTAGTCAAACGCCATGTAGCTGTTTTGCGCTTGATGTTGGATACGTGCCAGAGGTATCAGATCACGCTAAACTTGAAGAAGTGTCTATTTTCCATCCCTTTCAGAATCTTGCTGGGTCATGTAGTGTGTAGACAGGGATTAATGGTGGACACTGCTAACATCGCGGTCATAATCAATTTAGAGGCACCAAGGAGTGTTAAACAGGTGCACGCAACACTGGGTCATAATGGTTATTATCATAAGTTCATCAATATTTATGCCCAGATTACCGTGCCGATGGAAAAATTGTTGAAGAAGGACGCTACATTCTGTTGGAATGAGGAATGTCAGTGGAGCCTGGATGTGTTAAAAGAAAAGATGGTGACCGCACCGATCCTCGTCTTCCCGGATTGGAAGAAGGAATTTCATGTGCATGTGGATGCATCATGTATTGCGCTCTGAGCAGTATTGACGTAGGCTGGTGAAGGAGAATTGGATCACCTAATCGCCTTTGCAAGCAGGAAGTTGTCAAAGGCTGAAAAGAACTATTCAATGACGAAGCGCGAAGGGTTGGTTATGGTGTATGTGCTCCAAAAGTTCAGGCATTACTTGCTAGGCATACACTTTAAGATGTATACAGACCATTCTGCATTAAAGTACTTGGTCAACAAGCCTGTGTTGGGGGGGAAATATGCAGATGGCTACTGTTATTTCGAGGGTATGATTTTGAAGTAATTGTGAAGCCAAGGAGATTGAATTCTGGACCTAATCATCTATCGCGCATTGAAATAGGAGAGGAGCCTACTAATTTGGAGGAAGGATTACCTGACACGTAGCTCTTTGTAGTGCGCGTGGCAGACAATCATTTTGCAGACATCATCCACTTCCTAAATACAAGAATGGCTCCAGAGGGGTACATGAGTCAATAGAAGAAGGAATTGGTGGTGCACGTGACAGATTTTACTGTTATTGCAGGTCATTTATATAAAATTGGGTCGGATGAAATATTGCGATGATTTTTGCTTGATTTTGAACGTAGTAGTATCCTAGCTGAAGCTCATGGAGGAGTTGCGGGAGGTCACTTCGCAGGAAAAGCGACAACATAGAAGATTTTGCACGTTGTGTTGTGGTGGCCGACATTGCATAAGGACTCCAAAGCGTATTGTAGGGCGTGCGATGCATGTCAGAGGAAAGGCAGGCCATCATAGAGGGATGAGCTAGCTCTGAATCCACAAGTGTCATTACAACCATTTGAAAAGTGGGCGATTGATTTTGTAGGGCCAATTCAGCCTCCAACAAAGAAGATGGGTGCATGGTATATCATCAGCGTGACTGAATATTTGACCAAATGGCGGAGGTGCAACCTGTGAAGGATTGTACAAGGATAACAACAATGAAGTTTCTATTTGAATATGTGCTAACCAAGTTCGGTTGCCCGAAGGTTTTGATGAGTGATCGCCTTACACAATTCCTTAATGAAACAATTAGCGCGCTAATGAAAGAGTTCCAAATTTATCATCAAAAGAGCACACCATATCATCCTCAGGCCAATGGAATGGTGGAAACATTTAATAAGATATTAGAGAACATGCTAACAAAGGTTTGCAATGCGCAGAGGAATGATTGGGACATGCGCATACCAGCGGTGCTATGGGATTACAAAACTACTTGTAAGAAGCTGACTGGACAGACACCTTTCAAACTGGTCTATGGTGTAGAAGTTGTGATGTCGATGGAATACATTGTGCCTAGTATATGCATAGCGGCGTTCACAAGAATGGTAGACCATGGAACCTCGGAAGAGCATCTCGCGCAATTGACAGGGCTGGAGGAAGATAGATTCTTAGCTAGATTCCATCAACAAGTTCAAAAGGAGCGCGAAAAGGCATGGCACGATTGACAGATCAAAATGCGCACCTTCAAGGCAAATGAATTAGTTTTGTTATATGACAACAAGTTTGATAAGTTTCCAAGAAAATTTTAGATGCATTGGCTAGGGTCGTATGTTATCAAGGAGATTACCGATGGTGGCGCAGTTAAGCTTGTGAAGGTTAATGGAGATCCATTTCCGGGAAAGGTAAATGGCAGCAGATTAAAGCCATACACCAGGGATCCAACGAAATGGGTATATGACGGTAGCACAGTCTTAGCAGGGTTTTTGAACCTCCTATGGGTGCCTCATTACCACCGCGCCCCCATAAATTTGACAGTCATTAAGCAGTTGTTATGCCTTGTGCATGACGGGTGCTTGTGATTGAGTGAGTCGATACCAATCACTGATATGCTGATCCATAGGATTACATTACTCTCTGGACTGAATCCAGCAAAGGCAATTGGCGGCAAGACGAGTGAGTGCGACCTCACCAAGAAGATGAAGGACAAGTTCAAACTTGTCAAGAAAGTCCGTGGGTATTCTATTTCTAGTATTACTGACCCTGCGGTGAAGGTGGCCACCCAAATTTTGGTTGGTAAGGTGATGAGAAAGTGTCACACGGATGAGGTGCTGACACTAGTGGTTTCATTAGCGGCTTAGTGTACGGAGAGCGTATAGCTCGACTGGGCATGCTACCTATGCAACAAGTTCCTCACGAACTGCAGAGAGGCACAGGACCAAGCTAAAACTTTCCATTACTCATGGCTATTACTATCAATTGTGTTGGTCGCATGGGACAACCGGTTTCCTTCGATTTAGATAGATTTACCAGAAGGGGCGAAGTTTGCTTCGCTATGGGCCACAAAGGACGTTGTGCAGGTTTGTGAAAGCAAAATATTTTGGGTGCTGATGGAGGCAAGCATCTGTGTAGCCATCAACCAAAAGCCACAGTTGTCTCCACTCGTCCTTTGAGCAGTTATCTAGGTACGCGAAGTTCAAGGCGAACTTCCACCGTCTGTACATTCGAGCTTTGAAGGATCCAGATCAGAAGTGGTATGATCTTCCCTACTTGGCTACAGATGATGCCATCACATAGGTCCTCAAGCAATGGCCAGCAGATTGGCACACACCATCAGACTTGGCCGCCAGGACTAGCAAGTCCACGGAGAAGCGGAAAAAGGAAGTGGCTCAATTGAAGGTGCAACAGTTGGCAGAAAAGAGGAAGAAGGAGATTGAGGAGAAGGCTCATGCAGAAGCCGAGCATGACATAAAGGAAGAAGCAGAGTAGAAAGATCGCGGCTCTGATAGGATTTAGAATAGTCAGAACAGGGCGGCGGAGATCTGGAGAGCACTCCTTTCCACGTAAAGTGACATAGGGAATAGGAAAATGAGGGACAATGAAAGAAGACCAAAGTCTCCAAATCATCAATCGATCTATTCACCTTGACAAAGGGTGAATTGAATGATATTGGAGACAAGGTAAGGGACATGATAGCGGAATTGTTGCAATAGTTTGAGCAGCAGCAGAAGCAATCACCGGTCGTTATACAAACGGGTCTGCGTGAGTTGTAGATCCAAACAACTAGACTGCGGGTAGGTACAGGGTAGAGTAGCATGGCCTCAACTAGCTTGGCGCTAGGGACCACTCAAGTAGCAAAGCTGGTTCGATCCTTGGATCTTCGGGCCATTACGCTACCGGATGGAGATCCGAGCGTGGAGGTGGATGCTGACAAGGCTACTGTAAGTGCTTTAAATAATGTTGGCCTCAACTTGGCCGCACTCCCCAATGAATTCCTTCACACACTGCAAGAAGGTGTGATTATAGAGACTAGGGCCCAGGAGCAGCGCATGTTGAGCTTGATCAGCGAGCAAAAAGTAAAAAACGAACAGTTGTTCGTTGAGAAGACAACAACACTAGAAGCATGAAAGAAGGTTCAGGAGAAGAACGATTGAACCGCAGTCATGGTAGCCAAAGCATGTAGAACCGTTCTAGAACTGCATATCCTAGAAGAAGTGCTATGTTATCTCTGCCACCATTGAGGAGAAGCTGGCAGGCCTACATAGGACACAACAGAAGGTAAAGGAAGATAGCGTGAGACCAACAACAAAGTAGCTGGTGGAACAACTCAAGCAGGCAGCCACGCAAAGCGTGGCTGAGGTAGCAGTGGCACAAGACGAGCTGAAAGGTCTCCGCAGTAAGATCTCCTATGCCAGTAGAGTGACTCAAGGTCAAGTCACGATATTTGTGTCAGGGGCCTGTTGGGACAGGGTCAACTGCAATCAATTTTGGGGCAAAAGCCCAAGATTTTGTTATGTAAAGTGTAAAGTATTCACAAGTTGTAGTTGCAGAGCGTGTAGATGGTAAGTGTCATAAAGGGATTTTCCCTTCTTTTATGTAAGTTGTGTTGGCTTTAGCGGATCTATCCATGGTCTGTGGACCATGGGATTGTATAAAAAGGAGAGTCTTAGAGAGTCTAAGGGAAGTAAAGTTCATTGATGAATGGAATGGGTCATTAAGAAGACAAAGCAAAGAGTCTTAGAGTAGAAGAGAGGCTCTACAACTATGTGCACAGAGGCCTAGGGTAGAGTCTGCAGCTGAGTGCATGGACCCCTGCAACTGAGTGTGCAGGGTAGTCTCGAGTCTGTAAGCAGAACTGAAGTATCAATAAAGCGATTATCCTGGAAATATCTGTGTTTTGCCTATTTAATTCTGTTATGAATGGATGCAACTATGTTATAATGAATATTGGGTTTATGATTTCATACTATATTAATGTGTGATTTTGCAATGTTTACATATGTCATATGAACGCAAGTAATAATATATGTTTATGTGAAGAATATCTTAATACATGTTGAAGATATCAGGCACTTAAGCTGATCTAGGTAATAACAGACTTAGGAGTAATTTCAAAGGCACGTAAGTGGTGTATTTACCTATTTAGGGTCCACGAAAGATAGTCGTAGACCTTTGTGAAGGTCTAGAGGTTGATTAAAGGAAGTTATATCGATAAGCCTTAAGGGATTATCGATCTACGTGAAGGAAGGCTTAGGGCATAAAATGAAATCATGCTCGTCTTTGGGTGTGGAAACTTGGTTCAAGCACCCCTCCATATTGCTTCGGGTGAGACTTCAGTCCATGCTCCGCGGGTTGATGCCGAAAGGGCCAGTAGTGTAGGGATTTGTTGGAAAAACTTCACTATGAACCTGGGTCATGACCCACTAAGCCAACACTAATGTAACTATAATTAGAACCGATATTAATTAAAATGTAAATAATTTAGTTGCACAACTTACCTTCCATCTCAATTATGGACGTTTGGTGGTCTGCCTCATGATTGTCCACCACTGCATAAATTATAGGGCATGCTCTATGTTATGTCTCCCATAGTCCGAGCTGTTGGGTTGTGTTATTATTTTTGGACCCTATAATAGGTTGGGCGTACCTACCTATGGTTTTGTGCATGATTTTCACACATGGTTTTGGACGCGATGGTTTTCGGTCCATGGTATTGGATGCTTCGGCATGTATAAATATGTATTT
>APFE031660633.1:36311-47438 GCA_000404065.3 Pinus taeda
GATCTGGATCAGAGAAGATCTACAAGTGGGTATGTGTTTAACCTATTTGGAGGTGCAGTCAGTTGGATGAGTAAGAAACAATCTGTAGTGGCATTATCAACTACAGAGGCAGAATACATGGCAGCCACTCATGCAAAGCAAGGAAGTAGTTTGGTTGCAGAGATTGTGTTCAAGTATGGGGTTAGTACAGGGAGCTATAAGGATAGACTGTGACAGCCAAAGTGAACTTTTCTTTGCAAAGAACCTTGCTTACCATTCAAAGACAAAGCACATTGATGTTCAGTATCACTTTGTGAGGGATATGATAGAAGACAAAAAGGTGTTTCTGGTAAAGGTGGACACTTTCAAGAATACTGCAGAGGCATTGACAAAATCTGTGAGCTCTGAGAAGTTCTCTTGGTGTAGAGAAACAATGGGCATTGCAGGACTGGATAAATGACTAAGCTCTTTTGTGCCCCCTGTGGAAATAAAACAACAAGTGAGAGAATGTTGGGTTATGTGCATGATTTTCGCACATGGTTTTGGACCCTATATTAGGTTGGGCAGACCTACCTATGGTTTTTTGCATGATTTTCTTACACGGTTTTAGACGCGATGGTTTTCAGTCCATGGTATTGGATGCTTTGTCATGTATAAATATGCATTGTAACATTGAAAGGAACATAATGAAAAATCAAGCTGGTAATCCCGGTTTTGGGATCCAGGGGAAAATATCTATGTATATGTATTTTATGTGTTATTGTCTCACATTGTTTATTCTCTGTGTTTTAGAATTTGTATGCAGGTAATTTCTGTACAGGGTTAAAACCTACATGAGCTTCCTGTGTGTTGTAAATTTTTGGTCCCACATTTTTCTTATGTGGGCAATCTCTTTTTGAGTGGTTCTCACCACATGTCCAACATTTTAATGGTTCTTTTGTCTCATGTCCACATTGCGCTCCTATAGGGTAATAGAAACAACCTTTTTCAATTAGACTAAACTTCTACTAAAATCAAATGCATTAGTTGTGGTCGTGCTTTCCTTGTGGTATGAAACCTTTTTGTGCCATTTCTTATTATCCTTAACATTGTTATTTTCTTTCTAATCACCCTTAAATTTGGGCTTGCGCTTTTCTTGCTCATAACAGTGCTTTAGCTTTTTAATGGCATCATCTAAGGTTTTGGGTTTTGTTGTAACTGCTGCAACGCCCTCCAAAATTTTGGCTTGCACTTAAATTTCCGAGTCTTCCTTGGTCTTTTCCTTCATTGTTGCAAACACTTAAGCTAATTTCATGAACTTTCTTGAAGTTCTTTGGCCCCTTTCGCATGTTACATTAACTGTCGTCTTTGGACATGTTTGACTAGCGTATAATGTTTGCGATCCCTTTTTGGTGGTTTCGAAGGTCAATCTTTGTGTACATGAGTTTTCCCAATCATGTAAACATTCATCGCATTCATACACAAAGTCCTAAGCGTTGTCACACAAGTGTCGTCATGGTCATCCTAAAGTCTATCTTAAGTGTTGCACTTGTTGCATCTTGTCACACAAAGGGGAATGATTTTCTTGTGTGCTCTGATGATTTATGTTGTCATGTCGTCTGTGATCATAGTTCAATTTCATCATGAGCCCATCTCTCTTCCCACACTTAGCGATTTTTGGAAAATATTCATGACCAGGGAACTTAGATTCACTGGGCCCTAGTTAAGTTACACATCGCATAGTCTTAGCCCTCTTTGATGTGGCCCTACTGACCAAAACTGTGTAGTGCGCAGTCTCTTCCCTTCATGGCAATTGTTCTGTGCAATTCCTGAGTCCAACAACCTCCCTTGACCTCCAAAATTATGCAGTTGTGCCTTACAGTTTGCCTTGAACTACGCACTTCGCATCTTCAACCCTCAAGCCTTTTCCTTGCTTACTGGAACTACGCAATGCGTAGAATCCCAACCTCCCCTAGCCTCCAAAACTGCACAAATACTTCCTCTAGAAACTGCACAGTTCTTCCCTTCAATCCTCCTAGCTTCTTAGTCGCCCTAGCCTCCTGAAACTGCACAGTTTGTCCTCCTAGGGCTCCATCCCGCAGCCTCCACTTCCTACTTGAATTGTGTAATTTCACCCCTTAGTGGGCATTTTGCAATTTTTCCCCTCAATGAGGATTGTGTAGAAATATCCCTTAGTATAGCCTGAGTTGCACGCTACGCAATCTCAATGATCAAGGTCTCCCCCTATCTACTGGAATTGCGCAATGCGTAGTCATTGAGCCCTGCCTCTCAGCCTATGACTTATCTTGGGCTTAATTCAAGGATAATAATGCATCATCTTATACTAGGGGGTTTTTGGATTGATGTCGTCCCGTCTTGAGTGAATTGCAGGAACAAGTACACTATCAAGTCATGGTGATATGATGAAGAAGGAGAAGGAGGATGGAAGCATGCATAAAGACTCTCTTGGAGCTAAACTCACAAGTGGATCTATCAAGAGGAAGCAATGGGACACAAGTTTGCAACCATCCAAGAGTTAATCTCATTGAAGAATCCACATTACCAAGCCATGCAAAGGAGAAGAGAAAGCATATCCAATAAGACATCTAGCACTCAGTAGCAACAATTACCTGGCATTGCCACATCATCAAGCAATCCATGTCATGTCATGTCATGAGTAGTCATATGCTACATCACTATTGTGGACCATGTATATTGTATTCAAATGTATTTTAAAGTGAAAGTCCAAAGGAGACACATGAGTATGAAGAGCCATGTAAGTTGAAAAGTCGTAGGAAGTTGAATAGTCATCATGGTAGTCAAAGAGTCACAAGGGGAAAGCATCACCCTTTGGTTATGTATACCCTCTCATTGTACGAACAAAGGACTTTTCACCTTGGCTCCTCTCGCAAAGCATTAGAGAGATCAACTAGCTCTTTGAGGAGCAAGGAGTGGCTCCGATGTCACACTAATAGGTCTAGTGATGTACATTATAAAAATGTGTCTTGGAATTTTTTCCTAATAACATAATCCTTTTAAGGCCAACACGTTCTTCATGCATGGACTATGAATGTTTGTAATACTTTTATGTGGACGTTTGTATTTCATGCTTGCTTTCACATGTAGTAAGATAGTTGAACTATTTTGGTTATTTAAGTGCTTACCATATTGAGAATGTGATGTAATGACTGCTATAATTGTCCCATTCTTGTCAGCTATTCCACGGGATACTAGACAAATATTTTCTTGTTTGTTGGTTGTAATGACTGTCGCATCTATCATGGACTATTCTGCTGGATGTTAGATGGATCCTTCTGGTTCATGTGTGTCTCTTCCTGGGTGGTACTATTACCTCTCACTTAGAGGCTCACCTTTCTCCCCCCTTTTCAGTAGAAGAACCTCGACATAGTTGTAACTGCACACTCATTAGACACACTTCCCTTGCTTTTTGAAGACACCATTTCATCACTCTCTTGTGCTGACAGCTAGAGCCAAGGCAAATATTTAAGGATTTGGCAACTGAGCCTTTATACCGGATGGGACTCCTGCACCAAACGGTGTGAGGTCTGATTGGGACTTCATATCGAGGAGATCCCCTGAATGTTGGTAGGTACAACACCATCAACATTTCTAGTGCTAGAAGGAAGGTAGCTAATATTTTATGGCTGATAGACCCACTGACCCCATTATTCCATCTTCTGGTCAAGGCAACAACGTTCACTCCACCTCTGATACTCATGCTTATGAAGTTGGTGACTCTTCCCAACCTAGGCCTACATGTGAAATCCCATATGATCAGCTTCGGGACATCTTCCCCATCACCAGTCCGTTTTCAAAAGCTGTTGAATAGATTCTAGGAGTAATCAGTTTTCCATATTCTCTAGAAGAACAAGATCACCTCCATAGGGATAGTAGTCTCATCCATTGAAAAACAGTCTTTTCCACTCTTGAAGAATTAGTAGACTCTATGGAATGGGAAGAAGAGCCTCCACTGTTTCAAGGTGGTAATGGAGGAAACACCTTACTCTCGGCCTCAACTCTTGGCGAGATAGGTGGAGAGGAGGAAGAAGAAGAGGAAGAAGAACCATCAGATTCAGAAAAGGAAGAGGAGGAAAACAAAGATGAGGACATGGCAAATCAAAATCTGGATTGGATGACTCAGGGCCCACTAGCACTTTCGGGTGTCTTGCACAAGATGCCAAGGCATTCAGAGAAGCTTGTGACGAAGAATGACCTTGATAAGACAATGAAAGTTGAAGACCATCTGGATAACTTTTACCTACATTTCCAAACACTTTAGGTACATTACGATGATGTTGCATGTAGACTTTTTCCATGTACCTTGGATGGTAGAGAAACTAGATGGTATCACAACCTTCCTCCAAACTCCATCCAGAATTGGAGGGGGTTCAAGAATATCTTTCTTGAAAAAATTGTTGAAGAAAAAACCTCATGACTCCATCACCATAGATTACTACACTTCTGACTTGCTAGCAAATATTACACAGTTTGTAAAGTGGAATGTGAAACAAACATTGACTAAAAACTACGAAGAGGATATTGTTGTTGAGAAGGACTTGCATGCTATTGGAGTCATCTCATATGATGAATAAACAAAATACTCCAAGGAAACAGGTAAGAGGTCTCAGGCCTCCGTGAGAAAGGCTAAGAGAAATAACAAAATTACCTTTAAAGCCTGACTCATCTCATGAATTCCTTGGCCACTAAAATGGTTGAACTCAAACAAAGGGAAAGCGAGACTACTGTGAGTAGTAAGCCCCCCAAGTACATATTCAAAAGGAGCAAAACTTCTAGCAGTAGCAGTAACCGGCCGAAAAAGTCTCTGCAAAGTTGCAATGTTTTCCTAAATATTGAGAAAATTGGCATGGATTCGTATTGCACGTTTCATGAAGAGCATTTAGAAAAGACATGCCCAAAGTGGAACCAACTCATGATAAAGATGGTTGCACAACTTGTTGATTCAGCCATGGTTGAGGAGCAGCTGAAGCCTAATGAAGGGAAGGAAGAAGCTACTACATCTAATGAAGCTCCAAGTGTTGGGCATGCAGTGAACATGTTTAACTGCATTCTCGTGGCCCAAAAGAGTACTGCTGATAAGAATCCTCTAAGTGATGGTCTAACCTAGAAGTGATGGTATGACCCAGAAGAAGAATAAATAATACAACCTGAGAAGCCAAGGGCCGACCACTGTAATTGAGTTGTTGAAGCAAAAATTCAAAGAAAACCCATTAAGGAAAATCAACCCACCAACTAACTCAACACATAACACTCAGAGCAAGTTCGAGAAAGCAGTCTCAACGAAAAGTGTTTCCGAAAATAGTAAGGAGAGAACCATCCCTACGGAAACCACAAACCAAGTTCCATCCCCGGACACCTCGGTCAGTCTTCTCGCTGTGGATTATAACATTGTCGATGATATGAAGAAGGTTCGTGCAAACATCTCCATATTCGAACTCACAAAGATCATGAGTCAACAAGACATCCTTCTACGGGCACTTGGGAAAACCTCTTTAGGTAATGCTACCTCTTCAGTCAATGGATCTAGCAAGTCTCTTGATACTCTCACATCTGTACTTAATGCACTCATGATGGATGAAAACAAACTAAGCTCGTCGTTCTTGTTAACGTTTGAAATCTTAAATTTCAATGTATACAATTTCTTTCTTGATTCAGGTGCACCAGTGAATGTCATGCCATTTTGCTACTGCCAAGAAAATCAATGTTAAATGGGATAAGACAGACGCACAGATTCAGCTGGACATAATTCATGTCCAGAAAATTGGTGAACTTAGAGATGTGATCATATGTTTATCATCTGACGAACGAGTCCACCAATGCATCAACATATTGATTATGGACATTCCGGAAGCATACAAAGTGTTACTGGGCATAAACTGGTCTAGCAAGCTTCAAGGAAACTTTACCACAAACTGGTCACACTTATGGCTTCTGTACAAGAGCATAAATAATTAGATCCGGGTAGAATAAGAGAAATATATGAAATACATGCTTACTCCCTTGAACAGACACAACGAGCCAATGGATTTTGCAGAATTATTTTTTGGCAATTACTTTCTGGAAACTCAACTAGGGTGTTATCTCGCAGAGCCATCCCCAAGTCCACCATACACAATTGGATCTCCATCCTTGTCCAACTAGCGATAATGAACTTTGTATAGTTAGTAGTAGTAGTAGTACTAGTGTAGTCCACAGTCCTTGTACATACAATGTTTGGACTATGTATTTCAATGATTCGAAAACACAGAAGGGCTCTGGAGCTGGTTGTGTTTTAGTAGACCCACTGCAGAGAAAGCATTTGATCTCTAGCCGCTTGGAATGTGAGTGCACAAATAACACTGCAGAGTATGAAGCACTCATCTTGGGCTTACAAAAATCCATTAACCTCAACGTTGCCATTCTGAAAGTGGTAGGTGACTCAAAAATCGTGGTGCCATAGGTACATAACGCCATACATTGTGTGTCACCTCATATTAAAATTTATCAACAAGAGGTATGGTGTCTTATCTCACATTTCAAAGATTTTAATATTATTTTTGTTCCAAGAATGCGTAGTGTAGTCGTGGATGCCTTGGAAAATGTTGCTACTAGAATGTCACCATTAAGGGACGAATTTTCTATTGAAATTCTTTATAAACCTTCTGTCCTGGGTAATATCACTAACTTACGCATTTTTTGTGATGACCAACAAATATTGTATTTTATGGCGAACACTAATATATTCAAAGATGCAACGATTGATGAGGACGAGCATGAAAAGGAACTACAAGATGAAACCAATGCAAGTAAAGGGAACCTCATCCCTAAGGGTGTGGTATCATTGGAAAATTTGTTCGATCTGCAGAACTGCTTTTGGGGACCTGTCAATGCTAAGACCCACAATTCCACTCTGTCGCATGAGAAGATCAATTTGGGAACTAAAAAGGATTTAAAATATGTCAATCTCCGTACTTGATACACACCATAAGAGTGGCAAGCCTTCATTTTCTTATTCAAGCAGTATTGTCATGTCTTCGTGTGGACGTAAGATGAACTCAAGGCACATGTCACACAAATCATTCAACATGCAATACCAATCAAGGAAGGGGCCAATCCATTTCAACAAAAACTGAGGAAAGTTCATCCAACACTTGAGCCTCTCATACAGAAGGAATTGAGAAAACTGTTGGATGCTCGGATCATATACAGAGTGCGACACTCAACGTGAGTGTCAAATTTGGTTTTTGTGAGGAAGAATTTTAGGGAGATCCATTAGTGTGTATATTTTTTGAATCTCAACCGCACCTCGAACAAGGATAACTACCTCGTTCCTTCAATGGAGCAAATATTGCAAACAATACCAGGGTTCGAAAAGTTTTCTTTTCTTAACGGATACTCCAGATATAACCAGGTTCTAATCGCAGAGCCTGAAAAACTTAAAACTACATTCAGAACGAAGTGGGGCATGTTCATGTTTTGACAAATGTCGTTTGGGCTAATCAACGTTGGTGAAACATTCCACTGTGCAATGCACATCACCTTTCGCGGGCTCATTGGCTAGAGCGTAGTGGTCTATCTTGATGACGTAACAATATTCTCCAAACAAAGGTCAGACCACTTGTGCCACTTGAAGAATATTTTGAGCAATGCCGCAAGTATGGGATATACTTAAATCCCAAGAAGAGTATCTTTGCATTGTCCGACGGTAATCTCTGGGGACACATTATTGCTAAAAGTGGGATCAAAGTAGACTCGGACATGGTCATGACTATCACAAAGATTCCCTTCCCAATGAATAAGAAAGTCATGCAATCTTTCTTGGGGAATATCAACTTCCTTCGTAAGTTCATCTCTGACTATGACCAGATTGTTAATATGATACAAGAGATGGTGAAGAAAGACGCATTTTACAAATTGGATAAAAGGGAAAAGGACGTGTTTACCCATATCAAACAGGATATAGCAGAAGCACCCGCGTTGTACAACCCAAACATTGGTAAAGACTTCTTTCTCTACACTTTTGCTTCTGATACCTCTCTTTTTGTTGTTCGAGAAGGATGAATTGAAAAATGAACGACCTATCTCCTTCATGATCACAAGTGTGAAAGGATCAAAGGTTAATTACCCCGCAATGAAAAAATATGCTTAAGCAGTGGACAAATATGCTTAAGCAATGTACATGGTGCTAAAGCACTTCATACCTTATCTGTTAAAGAACCATTGTGTTATATTTTTTCCACACCCAACAATCAGGGTCACCACTTGAGCTGGGTGAAAGGAGGGCGAACTGGATGACCGAGTTACAAGGATATGATCTAGATATCAAGCTAGTTCACACAATCAAGGGTCATGGTCTTCACCAATTAGCAGTAGAAGCAATAAATGCAAAAGAGGAAGAAGAAGAGCTCGTAGGATGGGAGCAAGAGATTGAGATTTATAATGTAGAGCGTGCCTCCCCCACTATAGACATAAACTCTTGGTACATGGATGTGAGCCAATACCTCGAGCATGACAAAGTGCCCTCTCACTTTTCCACACGGTAGAAGAGGGCACTCTGACTTAAAGCATTATATTATCAGTTGGTGCATGGGGTGTTGTTTAGGAAGCACCATAATGAAGTACTACTCAGGTGTTCGGAGGCACACAATTCAGAAAAGGTATTGCATAATCTCCATGATGGACCAGTCGGGGGACACTTCGCAGGAAACACGACAACACAAGGTTATGGGGGCCAACTTTTACTGGCCTACATTATTCAAAGATGCTCATGCCTATGCTTGCAAGTGTTTTATTTGTCAAAGGTGCACTGATAGAAATCATAGGTCAACAACCCTGCTACAGCCCAATGCAGTAGAAGAACCCTTTCAACAGTGGGGCTTGGACATCATGGGGGATTTTTCCCGAACTCATTAAAGAAACACCTTGATATTTTAACTACTACAAACTATTTCACGCATTAGACAAAAGCAGTTTCGCTAAAATAGGTGAAGAATTAGGAAGTCATTAGCTTTTTACAACAAAACATCATTTCCAGGTTCAACGTTCCTACGTCGCTTGTTTTTTACAATGAAACATACTTTATATTGTTAATACTTTATGATTTTTCACTGGAAAATGGTATTATATTGAAGCATTCAAATAATTACTATCCATAGGGGAATGGTCTTGCTGAATCCACAAACAAGAACCTTATCTGCATCATCAAAAAGACCATATTCTTTGAACAACGAAACTTGCACTCTACTTTGGTGAATGCCTTATGGGTTGACTGAGTCATGCCAAAACCTTCCTTGAACACCCCCCCCTACTTCCTGGTGTACGGAAAAGTAGTCATCCTCTCATTAAATATTTACTTGCCCGCTCTCCAACTGTCATAAGAGTCCCAAGGCAAGTTATGCCTGTTAGTTCAACATAGGATGGAAACTCTCCACAAGCTACAAGAAGAAAGGTTGAAAGCTAAAGAATTCTTTTGCTTCACCAGAGTCATATCAGGAGGTGGTTTGACAAGAAGTCTACAGAGAAAAGCAGTTTTAGTGTGGGTGACTTAGTCTTAAAGTGGGATAAAGCCCACGAGGACAAAGGAAAACACATTAAGTTTCAGTCCTTGTGGATTGGGCCATACACGATACATGAGGAGCTTGTCCAACACACATATCATCTTCAATCACTTGGCAAGAAGATTGGCTCTCTCCCTGTTAATGACCAAGACTTAAAATAATATTTTCAGTGAAAATCTGGGGTTATGCCCTACACTATGTACATAGTCTTTTGTTGTTTATTTCTTTGCTTGAATTTTGTTTCGGTTTTGTTATTGAATAAGTGTTGTGCATGATTATGTTGTGGCTTCTAAGTGTGTGTGTGGATAAACTGTAAAAAGTCTTGTGATACTTCAACATCTGGCTAGCCCTTTTCCTGTCTTCCTTGTGTTGGTTACATCTTTCGGCCGATGAAGTTCCAATGGAAAATATGATCCATCCATTACAAGAGTTTTGGTCCAACCATGAACCCATGGCTAGTTCGGAAACCTCATGCCTATACTTGGTTTTTTTGTAGGTGCTCTCAAGATTATCCAATTAGTAGAAACAAAGAAGGGGAAAATCTAAATGATCTAACCAAAATCAGAGGTCTGTATATGCTCCTCAAAAGGAACAATCTCTTCAACTCTCAATAAATTGGGATCCGTCTTCCACCCCAAAATAAATAAATGTCGATGCAAATTTCTATTTAAATAAATAAATAAAGGTGAAATAAGAGAAAGGCTTCATATGCAGAGAGGTGAAGCAAGAAACTCCGTTGGGGTATTGTCCAGGCTCGCTGGAAATAGAGCAATGTTTGTGTTCCTGTGAGACTCTGTCGGGTTACTATCCAAGTCTGTTGGCAGTGGAGCAACATTAGAGATGATAAATTATACTCTGGAAATCTTAAGGTTGTGACCTAAACTATCCTTCCCAAGTTGAATCATTTTGATTATGTTGAATCTTATGTTATGTTCAACTGAGAAGGTATAGGGGTGCCCATGTCTTCCCATGGGGTAAGTGGGAAGGCCAAATTTATATGCACAATGAATCAATACTCTATGAGGAACCAAGGCCCCACACAGAAGAAACTAACCAAGGCAGAGAAGTTAGAGTTCAACCATTGTTTCGCCAAGTGTTGTAGCTACTGCAACACCTTCCAAAATTTTGGCTTGCACTCAAATTTCAGAGCCTTACTTGGTCTTTTCCTTGATTGTTGCAAACACGTAAGCTCATTTCATGAGATTTCTTGAAGTTCTTTGGCCCCTTTCACATGTTGAATTAATTGTCATCTTTAGGCATGTTTGACTGTTGTATTATGTTTACAAGCCTTTTCTGGTGGTTTCAAAGGTCGGTCTTTGTGTATATGAGTTGTCCCAACCATGTAAACACTTGTCGCATTCATACACAAGGTCTTGAGCATTGTCGCACAAGTGTTGTCAATGTCGTCCTAAAGTCTATCTTAAGTGTCACACTTGTCACATCTTGTCACGAGGCAGTCACACAGAGGGGAATGATTTGCTTGTGTTTTTCAATGATCTTTGTTATCATGTATTCAAAAGTACCACCACATTTGGACCCCAGTTCAAAATGGGGGCGGCAACGCCGCCCGTAAAATATTCGCTGCAGGGGGGGT
>APFE031660642.1:5661-79280 GCA_000404065.3 Pinus taeda
ACCAATCATGGCTCCTCCACAATTGTCGAGACTTCCTCTGGCTCTGCATGTTGAAAGGTAATATACCCTCCCTCTCAACCACCAAGTCTCCATCAGTTGCCTTGCTGCTCAAGGCTTTGCATGCATCTTGAACCTCAAGAGCATACAGGTTCTTGACCCGTGAACCAATCTGCTTCACCTGTCTAGTGATGATGTGTCTAAGGAAAACCTTTCCGTCACTGAAGACTACATCATAGCCTCTGTCTTCCAGCATCGCGATTGACACCAAGTTTCTCTTCAGTCCTGGTACATACTTGACATTAGTCAAGGTAAGGTGAGCTCCATGCTCCCTCTGAAAAAATAACCGTGCCTACACCTGAGACACTATACTTCTCATCATTACCCATCCCTATGAGTATCTGGAGATCTTTCTCCTCCAAAGTACTGAACAAACCTTTGTCACCGGTCATGTGGAAAGAAGCTCCACTGTCAAAAAACCAACCACTTCCCATCATGGATGAAACCATGCATGCGAAGAGTGTGAAATCCAACTCAAACTGTGAAGCAAGTGCCTCACCTTTAGATCCTTCCTCGGATCCCTTCTTGGATTTCCTCCGTGGACAATTTGCAGCATAATGGCCCACCTCATGACAACGAAAGCATCGCACTTTTGATTTGTCAGCCTTCTTCCCATCATTGGAAGAACTGGATTTGGAAAGAGGAACCTTCTCCTTCCCCTTCTTCGCCTTACTCGCTAAGGCACAGTTCTCCTCATCATACATGGATGAAGAACTATCTCTGGTGTTTCGTCTGATCTCCTCCTACATCAAATCCGACCATAGTCGTTCCCAATTTGGTAGTTTCTCCCTTCCATTCACTGAGTCCTGGTAGCTATGCCAGCTCTTAGGAAGGCCAAGGAGTGCTAGACTCACCATATCCTCATCTGATGTCATGACCCCTACACTTGCAAGCTCATCCTTGCATGTGATGAGCTTGGTCAGATACATAGAGATCATCTCATCCCTTTCACACTTGATCTTTCGAAGTTTGTCCTTCAGTGCTAGCTTCCTCTGATCACTGCTATTCTAATATAAATATTTCAATGTTTTCCACATTGCATGTGGATTCTCCTTCCCATGGAGGCTCGAGACAATGTGATCTCACACTCCCTCCAAGAGAATTCTCGTAGCTCTAGCCACACACTTCCTCCATTCCATCTGCTCAGTCTTGTCAGTAGGCTTAGGGATTTCTTGACCAATGAAATTCTTAAGACCATTATCTTCCAAAACTGCCTCCATGCAATCCTTCCAAGCTATATAGTTTGAGTTTCCATCAAGGGCATACTCAAGCCTCAAACCATAGAACGTCATCGATGAAATAGATGTGATAAGAACGAGATCTATATCCCGAATAATAAACTTCGAATTTCTCCTACTAGTATACTATTCTTGCTTGATTACCTGTGCTCCGATACCATGTAGAATTTTTCTACAAATCAAATAGCTCTGATACCATGTAAAAATTTCACTTGTAGAACAAACCAATATATGCAATGTCCTAAAGCATAATACTTGTTCTACTTCTACAAAACATTAAGCAGAAGCATAATCGAATTCATGAGCAACATCAATTAGAAACATGCATAACTGATGAAGAGAAATAATCACACATAACACAAGATATATCCAGGGGAAAGCACCAGCATAAAACCCCAACCATGTATTATCAATCAAGTGTAGATCCTCAACAACATACAAAAAGAATCAACTCAATAGTTATCTTGCTCTCTCTGTAATTAGAAGATCTTGATGATCTTCAATTAGAAGATGAAAATCATGGACTACCTAGGCCTCAATATATAGGCCACAAGTCCTCCAATCTCCTATAACAGATCCTTCTCCCTACAAGGAATACTTACTAGAACTATCCAAGCATCTGATAGTACATTGTCCCACATCTGATCTCAAGTGGGTCTCTGACAAGACTGACATGCAACAGTTATCCATGAGTGAATCCTCGATTATCTAAAATAATAGTTGTCACATGCATGCAAGCATTAACAAACTACATTTTATTATTTTAACAACTTGTTAAAATAATCTAACTGGACTTGACTAGTTAAAACTAAGTCAATTGATTCTCTCATTATAGAACTCATGCATATTCCCTCAATCAGTGGAGGAAATTAAGGATAAATTCCTCAATTAGTGGGACAACTCATGTGCGTGCTCACAAAGACTTCAAATTCGAATTTCCTTAACTAATTAACTCAACTAAATTAATTAATTAATATTTCCAACCGCTGTTAAGACCAAAATTAATTTTACTTCCTATAGATAGACTAGAAACTGCTATAACTAGGAAGGGACCCAGAAGTGCTATTTTTAGAACTTTCTATTTTTAGCAGTTTCACCTCTCACCCAATGTGGCCAATGACCTCACTCGCCAAACTGCTATTTTTAGACATGCTATTTTAGACATGCTATTTTTAGCAAGTCTATTTTTAGCACATTCTAATTTTAGAATTTCTTGGTGCACATTTTTCAACATGACCAAACTAGCCCCTTTAATCATATAACACATGTTGAATTTAGCCATAGATCCCTGCTCTTAAACTTGTGCCAAAACTAAACTTCTTGAAGTTTCCTGAAGAAAGTCAAACTAGATGAGCTACGAAATGAATTGTTCTTTTTGTAGCACAAGGCTTAGTTCTTGCATATATCTTTCATTTTTTAAGTTTTTCTTCACTTAAGCTTTAAACCTTCTTAAATTATCTCCTTACACTTTTGCAGCAGCATCGTTCTTCAAAAATAATCCCTTTCTTCCTTTGAATATTTACCAAAAAGAACAAAATTGTACCTACAGCAGTTTCGTAGCACGCTACGAAACTGTTGTGCATGTCACCTACAGCAGTTTCATAGCACGCTACGAAACTGCTGTGTGAAACAATTTACACAGTCTTTTTTCAAAAACTTTCTTTTTAAGGATTCTTCATGACTGTTTCAACATGTACATATGCCACATATACTTGAGACCACCCATCCATGAAACAACTTCAAAAAGTAATGTTTTTACTTCAACCAAAATTGTATTAGGATTTCATCACTTATTGCCCTGTTTGTTTGTGCTAAGGCTGACCTTCAGACTTGTTCAGCTAAATTTTCAGGTCTTCAATTTGTCTTTTCATCACGTGGTATTAGTTCTTAGTCTTTCATTGATCATTCTGATGTACTTTGCTTCCTTGATTGCAGGGACAGTCGAGGTGAAGTATTGAGCATCTATGCCAACTACTTCAGGTTTTGGAACTTTTCCATCTTCCCACACGGACTTTATTCTTTTGAAATTGGATTTTTCAATTGCATGTTTCCTTGCCCTTTTTTTAAGTTGAGCAATCTCAAGATTGGCAAGCTTTAATTTCTTCTTGACTTCCTCAAAGTTATTTTCTTCTTCTTGAGTATCAACTACTCTGTTTTTGTCATCTTTGTGCATCAGTGGTGGTTGCACTACTGGAACTACGGGCTCTTCACAGAATCCTGACATCTCCTCTATCTCACTCACCTCCGGCTCTACCTCCTGTAATCTTTTGGACTGCCTAGTCACAGGCCTTATGGGCTTAAAAACAAATTCTGAAACCTGATCATCAAACTGTAACGTTTTGGAGGATTTCATCTTTTTTGACTTGCTCTCACCTAATTCAATGAAGTCTACTTGGACCAGAGGGGACTCCTCAATGTCAATTTCCTAGAGAAGATCATTCAAATTGCCCTTTGAGGTTGGGCTTTCATCAATGACCACTATTTAACCCTTTTCTTTGGCTATTTGGCTTCTAGTTACCCTTCTTTGGACTGTTTCACCAATGGACTGCTCTTGTGTTGCTTCCTTAATCTGAACTTTATTCTTCTGTGACTGCTAAGGAGCATCTTGAAGAGCCAATGGTGTTCTAGTCATTGGCTCCTTAACTTGTTTTCTGGCCTTTAGTTTAACAAACCTGCTTGACCTTTCTTCTGCATGGTGACTAATCATTGGTGATGATATTTCCTTAGCCCTAGGGCTAAGGCCTGTTTTAGCTCTAAAACCAGACATGAAGAGAAATGAAGACCACTCTCTATCTACCTTCTGAAGTTCATGCAAGACCATTAATTTAACTAAGCCATGATGGAACAATGATGTTTCATATGCCTCTTTCTTCAATTGTATTTTATCATACATTTTGCCTAAGCTCCGAAATAGAAATAAAGGTAGATCTGGAGATATTATGCCAATGAAATGCAAAAGGAGTTTGAAATGGTAAGAATACACCTTGTGGTATCTTCCTTCACAAGTGAAATACCTTTGTATGCATGAGAGTAAGTTGGCAAATGATTCTTTACAATAACCCCTTGGCACTGCTTTAGTTAAATCTGTGTCTACAAACTCTGGCTTCAGGAATATCTTGCAGGGTGCCATTTCAAACTTGAATTCTTAAACCACTTTTCCTGTCCTCTAGGAATTTATGTGACTAAAGATATCACTTCAGGAGAAACTGGCAATTCTAACACCCCAATCTTTGTATGTAATCATGTTAAGTTAAGAGCAAATTCCTTAGTCACCTGGCTATGTCCTCCTTGTAGTTTCTCACAGAACCTCCAACAACCTACTTTTTTGAAAGCTTCTTCCACTGTTTTATCTTTTGTGAGGGAATCTAAGCCTTTAGGTTTAGTTCTCAAACAACGGCCTGACCTGTGATTCTTTCTTTCTTCCGACATTTCTCCAGATAGAACAACCTGGAATAAAATTCCTTGCTTAATTGAAAAGTTGCCTCACTTGAATTTGATGAGGAGTTGCCTCGCTTGAAACCTGTGAAAGAATTTTGTGTTAGCATTATGATACAGGTACGATACAAGTGTTATCCTTGATGACAACTCACTCAGATGACAGATCATAGTACAACTAGTAAATAGCAAAGAATTAATGATCAGAGAGGTATACGCAGGTGTGATGTGTCAAAGAAGCATATACACGTGGGTTCACCATATACCAAGTCGTGTATACGTACACACACATGTTTACGAAATGAAAGGCACATACATGTTGGGAATCTAAGTTTTGGTCTGTGGTATTTGGTCCATGGTATTTTGGTATTGGTCCGTGGTATTTGGTCTGAAGTGTTGACCCCAGGTATTGGATCCAAGGTATTGGTTCTACGTGGTTTTGGACCATGGTATTGAGAGAGGACTAAACCTATATAAGGAGAAGATCATTAGGCCAAGAGGGCATGTGTGCAAGTATTGAATATCTAATGAAATGTGAGATCTAGTATGCAGGTTATGGGTTTGTGATGCTTTGCTTGATCTGAACCAGGGATGCACCCATGTGGATGATGATGAACGATGGATCGGGATCTTAAGGCTTGGAATGTTTTATCATTATGTAGTTTGATCATGGATAGACTAGATCTAAATTATTAACACACGTTTGATCTGTAAATGTTGTGATCTGGGTATGATTGATGTCTAGAATAGCTGCAAAGTTATAAGTTAGAATTTGCAGATTTGTATGCAGGTTCGCTTTGGTAAAAGTGCGTATACACACTTGTTGATTTCATCAAAGTAGCGTATACATAATGAAATATGATATTTGAATTTGCAGATGGTTTTGATGGTTGTTGCAGAGTTCTGGGTCTTGCTTTGTGTTCTGGTGACTGTGGTTGATGACAGGGTTTCAATGATTCAATTGTTGGGTGATTCAGAGATTGATGATGTAGATGCGGTTGATGGTTGTATTGCAATGATGATTGATTTTGTGCTTTGATTTTATTGATGGATCCAGTCTCAAAATTTATGAAACGTGGTCCCTGGAAGAAAAAAGAAGGTTGTCGCCTTCTGTAGGTCAGCACCTACGTACTAGTAAATATATCGGCTAGTACAAGAACCAGGGGGTTGGAGCTCCCTTCCAGTAGAAGCTGGAGAATGAGAGAAGGTAGTAGCCTTCCGCAGGTGGGTGCCTATGTACTGGTATGAGTCTGTGCCAGTACAATATTGTAAACAGGTTTTTCTTATATTAAAGAAAACAACAGTAAGTGGTTTTTGTCCCGCATTGGGTTTCCACCTTATATCATGGTGTTCATATGTGTTTCTTATGCGTGATGATCTGTTCTGTTTTATTGCACCTATTTACTGGTTATATGGTTAATCAAGATCAACATATGATGGATTAACTGAATCATAAGTTTACTGAATATATGCTAGTTGCATTAAACAAAGTTGCATGTACATGTGGGTTCTCTTAACTGAAGTAGCGTATATGTATCTGAGTATGAAAATGAAAAAGTGTTTGATTTGCTAATATTGATTCACCCCCCCCCCCCCTCTCAATATTATTTCCAATAATTGGAATCAAAGCCGGTCCTTTGGTAGAAGCTTGATCGCTTGAAGGAGATCCATAGAACAATGGGAAAGAAAGCGCGTCAAAAGAAGAAGATAGCTCAAAGGAACAGGGACAGCTTGCCATTAGGTGGAAGCAAGTATTCAAATTCTGAATCACCTTAGATTGAAGATGAACAAGCAAATGAAGCATTAGATAAAATCATAGATCAACAAGATCTATTTATCAAAAGGGAGAGTGCCCTCAAAGAATAAATTATCAACTTAAAAGCTCAGCTGGAATGTGCCTTCAGAGTTCGTCAAATGCTGTAGAAGTTGAATGAAGAACAAGAAAAAGAGATTCTCCAACTAAGGCAACAAGTGGAAGAAGGAAGAAAGTCTGAAGAAATTTTGAAGAAGTAATGTATGGAAAAGGAAGAACAACATCAGGCTGAGGTAAATATATTGAAAGGTAAATTAGAAGAAAAAGATAAACTCTTAAGATTTCAAGGCAGTACTAAGATTTTGGATGATATTCTTAGTAGTCAAAGGTTGCTTGCTATCAAAATTGGTCTTGGTTTTTATGAATCTGTTGAAGGTGAATCTAGCTCACAAGGTGAGGCAAGGAACTCTAATGAGAAATCTGAAATGCTCAACAAGGAGATGAGAGGACAACCCCATCAACAGCCAAGGAAAGAAATTCCTCCAAGAAAATCTTTTGCTCCTAACTATGGGAATGATAGACGATTATTTCCTCCGATTAATAATGTTGAATGTTATGTATGTCATAATCTTGACATGTTGCAGCCAGATGTAGAAGTAGAATGATTCAAGACCATCACACATAAAGATCATCACATTCCAGGTACTTCAAGGGATATTGTTTTGCTTGCAATATGTTTGGTCACAAATTCATTGACTGCTATAGGAGGAATATGAAACATGTAAGATGTTATGCATGTAACAAGCTTGGACATATAGCAAAGGAATGCAGGAGAAGATTTTGGACACCATACCAAAAGGAGAAAACATCATCATAGTTGAAGATATGGAAGAAAAAGGAAGTACCGCCAGAAATATGTGGCATAGCAAAATATACAAACATCACAGACTTAGAGGAAGCTAAAAGTGTGAAACATCAGTGCTCTAAATCTCATACACAGGTTTCATGAATAAAATTCGCGTATATACGTGAGTTAAACGTTGCACAGTCGCGTATATGATGTTCTCAAAAAGTAGCAGTACAGAAGTCTGATATGGTTCAGTCACTTATCTACTCTGTTTGATGATGGCATGGCACAGGTTCAAGGGGAGCATATACTTCAAATAATGCATTATTGGCATTATGGTTAGAAGTCTTTAATGATGATGCTTATGTGGTTAAATGATACATCTTGTTGGTTGGTCAAGAGAATGATATTGCAGGTTACAGGTTGCTAATGTTGATGAGAGATGCTTATAGTGTAGATCATATGTTGCATGATAGTTGTTGATGACTGTCATGGTCTTGTTTAGACTCGGCATGTGCTCAGGGGGAGCATGAACAGATTGATACATCTTAGCATATACAAAGGGGAAGCTCAATCAGAGAATTTAACATGTACTCAAGGGGAGTATGGACAGCAGAATGTATATCAAGGGAGAGAGTATCTTGGTCCACCCTTTACCCTTGATGTCAAAGGGGGAGTGTGACTTGGTGTGGTTGTTGCCATCAAGTCCATAGGGGGAGATTGTTGGCATTATGATACAGGTATGATACAGGTGTTGTCCTTGATGGCAACTCACTCAAATGACAGATCATAGTACAACTAGTAAATAGCAAAGAATTAATGATCAGAGAGGTATACGTAGGTGTGATGTGTCAAATAAGCGTATACACGTGGGTTCACCATATACCAAGTCGTGTATATGTACACACGCACATTTACAGAAGGGAAGGCGCTTACATGTTGGGAATCTAAGTTTTGGTCCATGGTATTTTGGTATTGGTCCATGGTATTTGGTCCGAAGTGTTGACCCCAGGTATTGGGTCCGAGGTATTGGTTCTACATGGTTTTGGACCATGGTATTGAGAAAGGCCTAAACCTATATAAGGAGAAGATCATTAGGCCAAGAGTGTTGGGTTTTGTTATATTCTTTCCACGACTAACCTATGTAGTGAACCGAGGGGTTAGAGGGGGGGCGGAGCCCCCCCTTCACCGCGCTAATTGCACAACGGGGGGGTCATGGGGGGGCGGCAGCCCCCTTGTCCGGGGGCTTTGAGGGGGGCGGGCAGCCCCCTCTACGGGGTTCGAGCCAGCGCCCCGAGAAAAAAAATTTGGACCCCTATATTAGGTGGGCGAACCTACTATGGTTTTTTCGGTCCATGTTTTGGACCAAATGGTTTTCGGTCCATGGTATTGGATGCTTCGGCATGTATAAAATATGTATTGTAACATTGAAAGAACATAAATGAAAAATCAAGCTGGTAGTCTCGGTTTTGAGATCCAGTGGGAAATCTCTGTGTATATGTGTTTATGTGTTATGCTCTCGCATTTTTATTTTTCTTGTGATTTAGAATTCGTATGCAGGTAATTTCTGTACGGGGTTAAAACCTACAAAGAGGGCATGTGTGCAAGTATTGAATATCTGATGAAGTGTGAGATCCAATATGCAGGTTATGGGTTTGTGATGCTTTGCTTGATCTAAACCAAGGATGCACTCATGTGGATGATGATGAACGATGGATCGGGATCTTAAGGCTTGGAATGTTTTATCATTATGTAGTTTGATCATGGATAGACTAGATCTGAATTATTGATGCATGTTTGATCTGTAAATGTTATGATCTAGGTATGATTAATGTCTGGAATAGTTGCAAAGTTATAAGTTAGAATTTGCAGATCTATACGTGGGTTTGCTTTGGTAAAAGCGTGTATACATGCTTGTTGAGTTCATCAGAGTAGCATATACATAATGAAATATGATATTTGAATTTGCAAATGGTTCTTATGGTTGTTGCAGAGTTCTGGGTCTTGCTTTGTGTTCTAGTGACTATGGTTGATGACAGGGTTTCAGTGATTCAGTTGTTGGGTGATTCAGATATTGAAGATGTAGATGTGGTCGATGGTTGTATTGCAATGATGATTGAATTTGTGCTTTGATTTTATTGATGGATCTAGTCTAAAAATTTATGAAACGTGGTCCCTGGAAGAAAAAAGAAGGTTGTCGCCTTCTGTAGGTCAGCACCTACGTACTAGTAAATATATCGGCTAGTACAAGAACCAGGGGGTTGGAGCTCCCTTCTAGTAGAAGCTGGAGAATGAGAGAAGGTAGTAGCCTTCCGCAGGTGGGTGCCTATGTACTGGTATGAGTCTGTGCCAGTACAATATTGTAAACAAGTTTTTCTTATATTAAAGAAAACAACAGCAGGTAGTTTTTGTCCCGCATTGGGTTTCCACCTTATAACATGGTGTTCATATGTGTTTCTTATCCATGATGATCTGTTCTGTTTTACTGCACCTGTTTACTAGTTATATGGTTAATGAAGATCAACATTTGATGGATTAACTGAATCATAATTTTACTGAATATACGCTAGTTGCATTAAACAAAATTGTGTGTACACGCGGGTTCTCTTAACTGAAGTAGCGTATATGTATCTGAGTATGAAAATTAAAAAGTGTTTGACCTGCTAATACTGATTCACCCCCCCCCCCCCCCCTCTCAGTATATTATTTCCAACATTTTGGTCTCTGCTCACTCTGGGCTTGTTTACTTTGAACTTAAGAACAGCAGCAAGTGTCTCTTGCATGCATATGAGCAAGATCAACATGGATATGACCAGGATCAACTAACCCTTTCCTCTTTTGAAATTTGAAATGACTACGGACAAATGACCCCTAACGAATCTAATGATGGATATGAATGGTTGCATTTAAGTGGTAAGGTTCATGGACTGACACCTGATGATGAAAATCTAACGGATTTTGGTGGATTTGACAGCTAGACTTGATTGAACATGAATCCCCGATTTCGTAGCGCATCCAATGTAAATTCATGGTTTTGCATTACAAAAACATCTAACTATGAATCCTCGATTTCGTAGCATAGGTAGTGTAATTTTAGGACTTTGTGCTACGAAAACACCTAGACAGTTTTGTAGCGCGTTCAAAAGTTTGAAATGACTAGACACATGCAATTTAAAACATGATATGGGATCCATAACAGGCAAAACAAGGCTGTTGAACTTTGTTTGATGATGGAATTGAAACTCTAACTCTATGACTTAGATCCTAAAAACATAAAAATGACTTGACCATGACTAACACAAAAATTTAGAAACCATGTGGGTTGTCCAAATTTTTTAAGAAATTCTTACAGTGATAACACAAGCATACAATTATGTAGTACTAGGTCATAAATTACCATGGTGACAGAATGGAGGAGTGGAAGGGTCATGCTCCTCCACATGGGGTCCAAACACAACCATATGCCTCTCTTCTTGAAGGTTAAGGCTATCTTACAGGGGGTAGTGGTGGGTGAACTCATAAACTAAGAGTATTGTGGTTGTTTCAATAAGTCAATCAAAAGGACAACTATATTGACTTTCTCTAACTCTTTTTGGAGACTGAAGGCTGAGGATTCTTATCAATTTTAGCATAATTGACAGGTGATTTGTCCTTATTACATATTGGTTTCATCAGTGGGGGAAGTTTCTCTGTTTTGGAGGCTCCATACTCATTTGGAATGGGATGGGAGGATTCTTTCTTGGTTGGTGGGACAGGGTTGAGTGGTTTCTTCCCTTTATCTGCTAGCTTAGGGGAACTTGGATGAAGAGTTTCTTCATTCTGATCTTGTGCCCTATACCTTTCCCTATATGACCTGAGATCATATTTCCTGTGAAACTAGGTTTGCATGAAGTTATAAAATTTCTTACAATAAATGTCTATCTCATCATCATCTAGTGGGGCCTCCAAATAATCCCCTTCTTCTTCATGGGCTTCTATTTAATTTTCTCCCTCTGAGGGAGAAGAGACGTAATTTTTTTGAAATTCTATGGTTTCTTCAATATCCTCTTCATGATAATCTTCTAGGTACATGGGAGGTTGAATATGATTTTGTTGATCCTTTCTCTCCCTTTGCAATAGTTGCAAAGGTGGCCTCCTGTATTGGGGATTAAAATTTATGTTAGGAGCTGGATGACTTTATCGCGTGGGATTTTTGTTCTCCAACTCCAGTTTTACTAGTTTTTTAGACAAATTCCTTATCAGCTTTTTCATCTCCTCTAAATTTTGTTCTTTAGTTTCCTTTATATGGCCTGAAGAGTTGGCTTCTTCCTTTCCTCTCCTCATTTCATCATATTCAATTTTCCATTTCCACTTTCTAGTGGAGGTGAAATTTTCTTCAACTTGCAGGGCCTCTATTTGGATTTGGTCTAGAGTACGAGACTTTATTTCTCTGAGGGTAAACCCAAACTTTGGTTCAAAGTATCTATTAAAAACAACTTTGGCATCATCCCGTGGAAGTTTAATTTCAGTAGGAAGACAATTATATAATTTATTAAAAGTCCTTATAAATTTTGAAACATCTTCATTATGCTTTTTCTTCGTTGCATTAAGTTCTTTAAGCATATAGCCATAGTCCCTTTTCTCCCCCCATTTTTGCATGAAAGATTTCTCCATCCCTTCCCAAGTATTAATTGAAGCATTTGGTAGATTCTTGAACCATTTCCTAACCTCTCCATCCAAGGACTGAACAAAGAGTCTCAATACTACATCTAGATGTTCTACATTCAAATTCTCAGCAAATGCACAAAACGTATCTATATTATTTTGGGCTGCAACATCATCCTCTCCAGTGAACCTTGGTAGGAGTTTAAGGTAATCTTGTGGCATACCATTCATAGGTTTTGTAAAGTTGAGTTGAGCATATCTATTAAGTGGAAAACCATGGACAACCATATTTTTCAATGGAGGTGGTAGAATATTTACCATGGGGCCTAGTTGAGGAGTTGTATGGATTATGGTTATATGGAGTTGAGATGGAGTGCTAGCAATGCTCTGAGCAGGACTATTTATGAGGATATATTTGACATCAGGTTGTGGGCAAGTAAGGAATATGAGAGGAGTAAAACTAATAAAAGCTTCTTCATATTTAACTTTAGAGGGAGATGAGCCAAACAATTGACAACGTTCTTCTGAATATTCCAAGGCTTTGAAAGAGGGCTCGAAGTAGTTTATCTTAGCTTCCTGAGAGATAGAAGTTGACACTTTAGGAAAATAAATTATAGGAGTTGGAGTAATAGGGGTCCTCTCTTTCAAAACCCTTATAGATATCATTTTTCAGGATGGAACACATGGGGAGATTTCTGTTGAGAAGTGTCAAAACGAGTGTGAGGCATTTTGAAAGCCAGGGTGATGAAACATAGAATTAAACAGTGGAGTCACCAAAGTGAGAAGTCTTCAACCCACACCCCCTTTTTCTCACCTAACCAAGGAGTGTACAAGTGTCGTACTTAGGGAAAATATTTGTCTTCGTCCCCGGAAATGACAATGATGCCAGAAGGTGTTGTAGCTCCTAGAGACAACCCCCGAGTTGAGGAGAGGTCAATGTCTATGAAATGTTTGTGTCTCTTGAAGATAATTCAATGTTGCTCGAGAGATAAATGTAAAATGACTTAAATTTGGTTCAATTACCTTTATCAGAGGCAGATTCAAACATACGCATAGACAATATAGATCATTCCCAAGAGTAAATGTTCAGGTATGGCAAGCTACACACAGTAAATGGAGCTTAATAGGTCATTGCAGCAAATATGGGAAGGAGAAATATAAGGAAGGAATTCGGTACAGAGGGTTGGACAAGCCCAAAATGTTAAGTAGTAAATCCCAGTAGAGTCATGAAAGAATAAGGAAATGAAGTGCATAAATTATGGCACCCCTTTTAAGGCTTTCAACTCAACATCTCATAGGTACTTTATGTCATATCATAACACAGTAAAATATGAAATCTTGCAAGTATCTTATGCTACTATATAACATAGATAAACCTAAAATCTCACAAGAACCTTTTTCTACAATATAACATAGATAAATTTGTGACTTAAGAGCGAATCCAGCAGCTACAAATTACACAATTTCTGGAGAAGAATAACACACATGAAGTGGAATACAGAGGAATAAAACATACTACATATTCTAATGCTTGGAATCACTATAAAATTTCTTCATTAATATTCAAGAAATAAATACATTCCATAAGTACGAACTGGAGAAATTCGCAGAACTATTACAACCTCTGGAAAAGGAAAATAAAAGCCATGGAAACTATCTCTGAAAACATAATTCAGAACTACTGAAAACAAAATTTGAAACCTATGATCACATAATTGGGAACCAATGTAATGAATTTTTCCTCCCTCTTTATAGGGAGAACATGTTAGGTTCCTATACCAATAGGTGTCATTTTTCATGATTGACTGTGGAAATGCCAAATATGATCATCCTTTCCATGCTGCAAAGGTTACATATTATCTATAATCAAGATTCAGATAAAGAGAAAAGAAAGGAATCCCAAAGAAAGACTGGGAAAGTGGCTTGCTAAAACATGCAAACAGTGAAGTGCAATTACTGATTTTCTCACAGTTGATCAATACCCAGACAGTGCAACCCTGGCTAGTTCATGTTTAAATTTCTTGTTTTAGAATAGAGAATAAGATTTTCTCAAACAGTTCAAACTTGGCAGATCACTAGATTAGATAGGTAGAGAAACAAAGGGCCCAACTGCTCAATCTGAGCCCTTGGAAGAGATAAGGATAGATTTAGGTAGGAGGGTAGTCAAAAGAAAAGAGGAAAAGCAGGGTTTGCTAGTTCAAATGCACCCAATCAAAAGGAAGAAAATATGTTAGGTGTATTAGGCTGAGTAGGTAGTTTGAGGTTCACTAACATCCCCTTAGGGACATTGGAATCTGCTCAATGATCCCAGTTCATTTCATCTCATAAGAGTTACTAAGTGAAACTTTGTGTTCACTTGATCATAACAAGCCACATTTCTCATGTAAACATAATCATCCCATTTCCCTTTCATTTCCTAAAAAAAAAAAAATCTAAGTTTTGCCTTATAAACTTAGCATTTTCCTATCATTTGTCATATTAACACCCTGATTTTATTATATAGCTCCTTTATCATTTCCCCACCCCTATTTTACAAAAAACTATATAAAAAAACCCAAAAAATACCTAAATATCCCTACCCCTAGCAACTATAGCCATATAACACAAGTTCGGGAAATATTAAGTCTATTTGGGACTTTGTATTAACCCTTCCGCGTTCATAAAACCTTGGGGTTTATTTAACGCTAGGTTAAATAAACAACCGTGCTAACCCTCCCTCTTAAACCATGTTATAACCCCACGCACACATATGTAATGGGATTAGTTTAACTTTTGGTTGGACTAATAACCATATCCGCCTATTTTACCACATAAATCAACCCATAACCCAAAGTTTAAACCCCGACAAAACATTGTTAAACGTTGAAATAATGCACAGGAACCTTTCATAAACCTCTGACACCTTACCTTCCCATCAACCGTTGGATCGCACTCTCCAGATCCAACGGCCCTCGTCGATATCGGAGGCGCCCCGATGTCCGGTCGTTAGTACCCGATGGTCAACGGTTTTCCCGTCGTACACAGGGACACCCGGTGCGTTTTGATTGCATCGGGCCACCTCTGACAGATACCGCCCCCGTACCAAAGGCGGTCCGATGGAAACCATAAACTGTCGTTTGTCCTGCTGACCACGTCACCACATGACATTGCATCCACATCTCCCGCCACTGCCCTGCACCTGCGCCACATCATCTGCTGACATCACCACCCCGCCATTGTGTCATGCGCCACGTCACCATACACATCAGCTGCCACGTCATCCTCCGTACCCGCTACACGACAAAAAAAATGTCATGATCACGTCATCGTAAAAAAGCGCCAAAAAGCGCTAAAAAGCCCAAATTTTGTTAAAATTTGTGAAAACGACGGTTTTACGTTCATTTCTATTGTTGCACTAGTGGAGATCGTGCATGCAACTTACGACCAATTTGCCTCTAGAACTCCAATTTTCCACCCAGACAAGTTCATTCCTGCAAGCTCGCCCCCCCCCCCCCCCCAGTTCAGTGTTGTACCTGCAATCTGTATCAGTCGCCTCTGAAACAGGTATTTACCCATTGTTCGCCCGTAAACCCTGTTTTTCGAAATTTCTCCATTTAAAATCGACTAAGGAACTAGAATTCAAAGTAGAATGAGCTCCTGCCTGTGAATCACCACCTTTTAATTCACTATATGAGCCATTGTCCAAAAGAAAACCTGCAAACTTTGCCCTTCTCTGCAAATTGGCCATTAAAACACACTTCGAGCCCATTTTCGCCAACAGAGACTCCAAAACTGCCCAAGTATTGAATTAAAATTGTTAAATCACCTGTAAGAGGAGTGCTCTTCCCCTGTTTTTCCCACATTCCAATCCAATTCGGTAAACTCTATTGTGACTGTCAATTTCACCAAAGGCAGCAATCTCCACAAGAAAAAGCTCAGTCCTGTACCCAAACCAGCGCGTTGTATCTTCTGTTTTGTCATGTTTACTCAAAAGAGTTCCTCAACTTCCACTTCCCTCTGCAAGATTTCGCTCCTTCGGTCAAAATTCAAGCCCATTTCCTCTGCATTCTGCTCACAGAGCTTGCAATCCAGTAAATTCATTTAAAAGACCCTGCTAGACTCTGCAACATTTGTTTTTAACCATAAATTTTAAACAGTGAGGTCAGTTCTAGATAAAACTCAATCTCCAATATCCTGACAAAAGCCTCAGAGCCAGAGTCTTATTTTTTGTTGTTGCATAAACCTATATTACAATAAAAACACAAACAATTGAAGCATGGAGGCTCCAGTGGCTCTCAACATAGCACCCTTGAATGCACCACATATGGATTTAGAATGGTTACCTCTGGCAGACAGGGACTTCCAGATTAAGGACATGATGGTCCTCGAGTCTCACCTCAAAACTGTTTGTCAATTCAGAAATAACACTGATGTCCTAAGAATCTGGGAATCTAGTATGCCCATCTACTACCTCCCATCAGTCAATGTGCTGCCTTACTTCATTCATCTGTGTCATACAAATTATGACCCCACACAAAGAGCAATCCTCACTCCAGATGGGTCTGTACTATTCTACATTACTCCTCAATCCATAAATGAAATGTTGAACTTTGAGCCACCTCAGCCTCTGGTTCCTCTTACAATGAAACTCCTGCTTGATAAGGGTGCAAAGCTCTCTAGTTCAGAAATATCAAGGGTAGGTCAGTTTTTCATGCAGCCACAGTGCCAGGCCAACCATCCTCCACCCTATCATCAAGTCTCATTCAATGAAACAGGCAGGCTCCTGGTAGATATGATTTCCTACATTCTAGGATGCAAAACCAGTGAGTTTGTGGATGAAACTGTGTTTGTGCTATTGACCATGTTCACTCCAGGATAGCCCCCTGCTGTCATGTATGACTATGCCACTTTCATAGCAAACAAAATACATGAGCAATTCATAATGTTGGAGAGAGAAAGAGTGTTTAAATATACTTCCTACATTTACCATCTACTGTTGTACTATCACCCTAATAGTTTCAAATTTCCTCTCAAGAAACTGGACTCAAAAGGAGAGAGGAGATTTGTTATCTTCTGGACCTCAGTTTTCCATGAAGTCCACCTCTCTCCCTACACATATTGTGATTTTGTTGATATGCTCATCTACCCAGCCACTTGCATGTTGATGATGACTCCTCCTAGCAGGCTCGGTACTGAAATGCAAAGAATCTTACATCTTTCAAGGGGCTACAGCATTGGTGATTGGTACTTCTACCAAAACCACACAATGATCATAATTTATGGTTGTGAGTTGCCTCCCTATAAACTGCCAAGATATGTCCCCATGAGACTTTTTGCCTTGGAATATTTCAGGCAATTCAGTAGTGCAGATTTGACTCATTTCCATGGAAAAAACAAGAAGGCACAGCTCAAAATTAGACATCAATTGGGTCCTTTTGTTTTCAATAAAAGGGAAGAAGCCTAGAGTGATGCAGACAAGATGCTAAGCAAAGAGCTCATGCTGAAAAAAAGCTTCATTTGGGCACCATATGACCCTGAACATTTCATAAGCTTTAGAAGAGTCAAACACAGGCTTTCGGGATATGTGCGCCAGCCAATCCCTCACATTGAACAATACGCTAATCGACAAGAATGGGTAGAGGGCACATTAGATGAAGAGCTTACTGAAGAAGAAAGATTAGAAAAAGAAATGAAAGAATATGAAAAAATAATTGACCTGAATTATTGTGCATAGGTCCCCTTCACACAGCCTCAACATATTGGAGCAAGCACATCAGCTGCTACACCCTCACAACAGCAGGCTAAAGAAACCATTCCACCTGTAGGGAAAGGCAAGGAAATTGAGCATTCAAAACAGCAGAGCACAATGGCAGAACAGCCATCCACAAATCAAGAAAAGGGTCAAGAACAAGCCCCTTCAACCCAAATAAAGGTAGCTGAGGTCCCTGTGCTGCAAACCCCTCACAATGAAGAAATAGCTAAAAAGAGGGATAGACTTGAAGACACACCCACAGGGACATCTACAGGTCAGCATGGGGAAAAGAGATAGAGGCTAAACCCCTATTCCGAGGAGGAATTTACTGAAGAGACCACAGGCAATATCAGGGGTGAGGGAACTTCTGAACAGCAGATCCCTCCTATTTTGGAAACATCGGCCAGCTCCTTTCAGCAGGAGCAAGAGAGACAACCAGGTGGGGAGGTTTCATCCTCCAAGCAGCAAACCCAGCAGGGCTCAGATATCAAAAGATAATTCGCTGAAATTAAAGCTAGAAACAAACCAGTGAGGTTTCAGCTTTACAATCAATTGTTAAGAATGGCTCCTACAAATCAACAAAGGCTGATGGTAGCCTATGACATGCAAGCAGGGAAGATGACTCTTAGTCACTTCAGACCCATTATACAGCAGCCACAATCAGCTGCAGATTATATCAGAACCAATCTAGAAGTTCTTGCCAAAGACATCCATCCAATAGACCAGATTGAGTTGCATAAACAGGCTGGAGAAATGGTATACTCCACCTTAGCAGATAAAGCTCTAATGGCCCATAGATTACAAAATTCATTGTATAATACTTCTGCCCAACTAGAGCTGGAGAAAGCCTCCTCATTGGCCAAGGATAATAGGATAAAATCCTTGGAAGAAATCATTATAGAGTTGGGACATGATCCCAAGGATCCCAAAGGCGCTCAGGCCTTAATAAGGAAAAAGGAGGAGGACATAGCAGCTCTAAGAAGACAATTGAAGCTGCCAGCTACCATACATCCTCAAACTACAGAGGTGACACAACAAAAGGAAGAAGAGGATGTGGTCAGCCTGCTCATGAGGATGAACCAAGGCTGTTGGACACAGAAAAAGCATTGGAAGAGGCTCTACAAGGGAGACAACCAGAGTTGGCCTCTAAACCATCCCAAACAGCTCCAATTATCACAGCTCCTCCTCCAGCAGTCACTACAGCAGCGCCTCCCCTGGATCCAGCTTCAACAGCAGGTGCCTCAACTTCAACAGCAGCTACAACAAGTGCACTAAAGGAGGCCAGTTTAAGCATGGAAGAAATGATGAAAGAGATAAAGGCTTTGGAGACCCAGATGGCAGAACTCAAGGAGACCAAGGAAAAGCTAGCCAAAATTGAGGTTAGTTATGACAAATCAAAGATGATTGTTGCAGAGAAGACCAGGGAAGTAAAGGACCTAGAGAACAAAATAAAGGCCTTGGAGAAGGACCTCACTCTCCAAAGAACACTGACAGAAATAAAAACTATCTTGTGGGATAAGATTGGCCAAGCTATTGTTGATCAGTGGATATCAATACAAACTATTTTTTATCAGATAGGGTTGATAGGAGTGGATCAGTATGAAACTAAAAATGTCAGGGTATTATTGGCCAATAAGCCTGAGCAAGCGAACCAGATGATTCATTTTTTGAACACTCATACCAGTGAACAGTTAGCATCTCTGGACATTCATAATAGGACAAAGACTATTTTTAGAGTCAAGAAGGTGCTAACTATGAGAAATTTTGTTCAGACAATAGAAAGAAAATGCCAGGAAATGCAGACAGACATAGAAGCCTTCAGACATAAATTTGCAATGTTACAAAGCAAAGGTTTGCCTAGCGTGGTCACTAGCAGTGGGAAGCTGTTAAAGCAAGAACAGTATGCTCATAGGCTAAATACCTATGTACAAAAACAAATTACAGCATCATCAAGCAACACAGAAGAAACAGTGCCTCCCTCCGGACAAAGTTTATATGATAAACTGGAAGATTTGTTTTTTATTGAGAATGAGGTAGCACATCTCTTTCAAGTATGGCCAAATTATTACAGGTACACTGAAGCCGATGAGACATTGCTTAAATTGAAAAATCATCAATTACCAACAGATCAATGGTGGCAAATCATGTTGGAGGTTTTACCAAAATAAGTTCAGCTCTCCTTTTTGTAAAATTATTAGCAGTACAAATTAAAAGGTGATATCTAGAGAAATCAAATCAGTTGAGGAAGAAGATTCACGCCAAAAGATAAAACAGGCTCAGACATAGGTGGCAAAGGACAGCACAACAGGACAGCACATCAGGAAAGCGGTCATCAACCGACTATCAGATTCAAAGGTCAACAACAAGCAGGACACCTACAGCAGCCAGTACAACATATTTATCTCCTCAATTATTACTGCGCAGTTTTTTCCACATTAGTTATTGCTTTTGTCAGAGTAGATGGATAAATTTATGTCCAGATATTTCCCTACGGGATATTTTGTAAACTTCTTATAAATACTTACAAAAGCGATGTATTTTTGTTGGCTGATGAATATCGTTCTGGACCTGCTCTGTAAATTTTGAGAACTCTTCTGAAATAAAATTGCTGGATGTTGTGTTGGTGAATTTGCTAGTTGTGGATTCAATGGCTAAAGGATGTGTTGCAGAATTCTTGTGTTGATGCATGGATCAATAAGTTTCCCTTACTCTTGATTTACTGTATTTGTAATTCATTTATCATATCAATACCATGTTCTAAGTTACATGAAAAAAGGATAACCCAGAATTTACTGTCTGTACTCTGTGTTCAGTTCCTGTAGTTTTCTATGTTTTCTACAGGACCATCATAGGCAAGAATTCTTAAGTGCTCTTGTCTCATTGGTTTTTACATATTAAACATCAGCAAGGAATTCTTAATTTCTCCCTGTTAATGTTTACACAATTTCCCTCTGTTAACATAATGAAAGATTCTTGACTGCCTTTCATTTTTTAACTCCATTCCATCTTACTTTCAGATTCAAATATTGTTCTAAGTTCAATTATCCTGCTCTACAATCTTCCATTCCCAAAGAAACTGCAACCAGAAGTTTACTACATTAGACTCCATCAACCCAATGGTATGAACTTCTCTCAACTTACTGCCTTGTTCTATTGAATATCATCTTCCAAACACTAAACAAAACTTGTGTCTCATAACTAGCCTAATATACAAACAAACAAACTTAAATCACAAAGAGAGAGCCCTCTCTGGTTGCAGATTGGCTAGGATCTGCAGCTGAAAGATTGGTTAATGGTTACCTCGGCCGTATTCCCTCCTGGAGCCAAGGAACAACCTGAGTGATAACAGAACAAAAATAAGAACCACTTACAAATTATCTTCCTATGCTACTGAACTACACAGTTGTCTCAGCATGTGATTAGCCTAGTTGTCCTAATGATTACATGATAGACTTTATTCTTCTCTTGAAAATGGAAAATTAACAAAACATGAAAAACATGAGGTGTCATTATTGACACAGTAAAATATATCCAATGTATATTCCTTTGATTACCTCTAATCAGGCCATGCCTATGCCATTGTATTCCTCCACGGTTACCGAGCAATTCGCCTGTCGTTTTCTCCCTTTAAATACTTGAATATCCCCTTTTTGGAGTTGGACATGATCAAGTGTGGTGGCGTTAGAGGCATTTTGCAACTTAGCTACTGACTCATCCATCCTCTATTACCTTTTTTTTACATTATCGAGGTCCAATACATCTCGTAACATTACCATAGTGCAACTTTAGAGCTGCAACATGTCATAACTTCATAAAAAATGACATTATGAAAACACAAAATTTTGATGCCTTTATCCCCCCTTATGGTTAGCCCATTTTTTTTTATCCACCATAGGACCACTATCTATGACCACTAGTATAGCACTTAGGTGCTGCAGTATCGGAGCCTTCATCCATCGTAACTTTATTTAAAAGAAACATTACAAAACCACAAAGTTCCAATGTCTTTATATCCTTTTTTCTTGGCTACCTTATCGCATTTCCACCATAGAACCGATTGTTGTAACTGGTGGCTTAGCGCTTAGGTGCTAAGGCCTTTAGAACCCTGACGAGGGCCTATCTGTTAGTGTTATCTACTCTCGCCCTTGGTTCTTTTGAATTCGTTCGACCAAGTTCCTCTCTACATTGAATTTCCCTAGGCATCGTAAGTTTTTGAAAATTATTTTACAATGGAGTTTCGATATCTCTTCCCTGACTAGCTCCATAGCACTCGGGTGCTCGACCCTAGTCTACGTCCTTGGTTTTTTGGGTCCTCATGACCAAACCCAAGTTTCATCGGAGCTCTGCTCATCGGATCAGAACATTCCCATCAAATAATTAGACTGGAGTTATGAAAACGCCAGCCTCCGAAACTCTGGCATCGGAGATGATGTCATCCACTCCACGTGGAATTTCCTTAGTCATGACATATGTCATGCAGATTCACCCCACTAGACCACCCAAAAATGCTAAAACTAATTTCCACTTGTCCTTCATACTTCCATGTCATGTCAACGTCATCTTCCCTATCAGCTCTCGAGGGCCAATCACCTACTGCCATCTGTCCTTTGTTTGCTACGTGGGGCCTGACCCAGGTTCAGCAGTGAGTTAGGTAAGAAAATCCCAATACTACTGGCCCTTTTGGAAACATTCCATCGAGTGTGGACTGAGGTCTCACCCAAAGTAGTATGGGAGGGTTCTGGAGCCAAGTTTCCGCACCCTAGGGATGTCTTAATGAAGGTTATGGAGGTTCGCGATCCTAACCTGTGCGCTTGCACTGCCCCGCGCAGCTTTCTATCCTTCGCAACCCGTGTGTACCTTTGTACGGGGCGCGAATACAGTATTATTCTTATCTCAATCCTTACTGTGCTATTATATTGGTGTTTCGACTTAGTTTGTGCGGGCCCACTATTCTTATTACTTATTCAACTTTCAGATAAGTGTGCGTAATCAAAAACAATATAAATGCATAAAGATAAATAGAACATAGAAATGCAGATCTACGAACAGATGCACAATATTCTGAATAAAACTTATCTTTATTAATAATCCTTTTCAATTTTATTTCAGTTACAAACCCAACTCCGCCATGCGCACTTAGCTGCAGGGGTCTGCGCACTCAGCTGCGGACTCTACTAGGCCTCTGCACACATAGCTGCAGATCCTCTTCCCACTACTACGACCCAATACACTTCAAATCTCCTTCTATCCTCTAACCATGCCTTGCATCTATCTATTACTTACTTGCCAAATTATAACTATCTTTACACTTAGAATCGCACTCTATTTATACAATCCCATGGTCTGCGGACCATGGGTAGGCCGCCACAACTTTACATTATTTTACAATTCTTAGGGCGGACAACCCTATGATTCATCCTATATTTTCGAGCTCTGCACCCGTACTTCGAGGAGTCTTTACATTACATTGACCAAAAACTTAGGCTTTAAACCCCAAAAACATACTGTGGGGGGGATCCGCTGCCCAACAAGCCCCCAACACATTTATCGTGACTCGTCCTGAGTCACTCTGCTGGTGCGGCGATCTTTGTGCGAAGTCCATCTAGTAGGTCTCGTGTAGCTTGGGTGTCTGCAGCATACTATTCCCCTGTCTGTTGTACTTGTTGCACACGTATCTATGACCCCTCATGAGTAGGGTCACATTCCTGGCTAACAGCATAAAGTTCTTGCATTTGTGCCAGCTTCCCTTCAATGGTAGTTGTAATTGTGAAGGCTTCATCGATCCATGGTTGGATGCGTGCTTTAAGAAGGGCTTCTTTTTGGCGTGCAATGTCTAATTGGTCCTTCAGTGCCCCTGCCTGATGTAGTATGGCGAGTCGTTGAGTAAGGAAAATCGTATGCACGGTGCCCCGGACACTGTTTTTCTCCTACTGCAACTAGTGTGCCTCTATCTCTAGGTGTTGTAGGTGCGGGTTTTCCTGGAGGAGCGTAAGCATGGTTAGTGCTTGCTCCAACATCCCAGTACAATCCTGTGTCATCTGTCCAATTTGTTCCAGCCCCATCTGGATAACGTGGGCATGTTGGTCTCTAACTTCTGGGGGCGTGGAGGGTTGCGCCTTTAACCGCAGCTTGACGATCTACACGTTCAGCTCCAACTGAACCTTCGTCGATTCCTCCCTGGCCTCGCAGACTCCGGCCGCCAATCTATGGACCCGTCTGCTACTGGTATTTCTACTGGCACGGCCAACTCTAGGATGCTCCTACACGCATCCTCCGCTGCCTACTCCAGTCCATGACCCTGCGCAACCAAATCATCATGTCGGTGGCTCAGCTTATCCATGTTTTGTTTCTACTCGTGCAAGACCTAGATCACGCAGCCTTCCTGGGCATGGAGCTCTGCGATGACCCCATCCTGCAGCTGGTATAGAATTTCACATGATAGGGCTACCAAGTTCAAGCCGACGCCTTTCATGCTGCTCATCGCAACCTGGTCACCCTCGCTCGCTGTTGCTAGCGTACCTTAGAGGAACATGAAAGGTTTAGCCATATCGGCACACAGTGTCTGTTCGGCCTCGGCGGTTCCTACTGCGATGTACTGAGCCATTGTACCTGTTTGGGGGTGCTATATTTGTAAGCCTTATAGTTGCGTGCTAAGCACCCCCAACACAATGTTCTACTCCATCCTCAGTTCCTGGAGCACGTCCTTCATGACCTCGTGAATCGTTTCACCGATGTCAACTAGATCACCTTCTGTGAGCGTGATCGGGTCTCCGGATGTCTTTGTCGCCTTTGCCTTCTTCGTAGGAGCTGGCTTCTCCAGGACGCATGGCCGCTTGAGTTGGGTTGATGCTAAGTTGGGGTCCACATGTTATTTTGTCCTCTCCCCTTCCCCAGTCTGCTGCCCCATAGACATCTCCTGGCCTTCCTTGGGCTCTTCAGTTGTAGTTCATTCTGCTGCTTGCGCTACTGCTGCCTCCTCAGCCTTTTTCTATGTTGTTGCTTTTGGTGCCTTTTTAGGAAGATCCCTAACCTCCGTAGTTGCCTTCTCATTGCACTGCTTCTCGGCTAGCTTGGTGATACAATGCTTGGCCGCTACCTTTTGCTTCTACATGGCTGCCTTTTCCAACTCTGTCACATTCAGGGCGCACCACTCCAGAGGCCAAGACTCCATTATTGTGAAGATCGCATCATCCGTTGCGATGAACGGGAGCTTCACCCATTTCTGCCCTGCATCCTTACGCGCCCAAACATACAAGTTATGCATATCTTCCTCGAACTCGTATGAGCTCTACAAATTGTTATCGACCGTGGGAGACAGGCATGGCCTTTGGTTAATCCACAACTGGATGCTCGCCTCCATGAGCACCCAGAACACCTTCCTCTCGCGAATCCTCTTCGTGTCTTTGGTAGCCCAGAGGGAGTCGTACCTCACATTTTTTGGTAGATCAGGCTCAATACTAGGGAATTGGTTGTCCTCAAGCAGCTCCCCTACAACCAACAGGATGGATAAGAGCAACCATACGTAGTGGAAGGTCTTACCCTGCTCCTGGGCCTCCCTGGAGTTCGTCAAAAACTCTTTGTAGAGGAACTGCACCCAGTTGAACTGGACCCCCTCCACGCATTACTCTGCCAGTGCAATCGCAGACACTAGTACTTTGTCAGTGTGGCATTTCCTCATCAGTTTGTTGGCCAGCAGCTAGGTGGCTATGCACACCCCTTCATCCTTAATGCTTGCGATTATGCACCCCCACCTTTTCTTCTCCAGTTTGTACTTGGTCTTTATAGCTTTTGCGAGGGCCAAGTCACTGCTTTTACCCACTATGGTTGTGGGGTCATGTCCTTTGAAAGGCAGGCAAGAAATTCTATGAATTAGGTCAGCCATGATGGGAATAGGCTCCTCCAACCATAGATACCAATCATGCACCAGACACAACAACTTCCTGATGAGGAAAATGGTGATGGGCACATGGTGGTAGTGGGGTATCCATCGTAAATGGAGTAACCTAGCCTTCTCCACACCATGCCACCATTTTCATGGCTCCAAACTGGTAACAGTCCCCTCTGAGTTCTTCTTCATTAAATTCTCCGTAGCCAGGGGTGGGAACTTCTTGCCATCTGCGAAGTCCCAATCTTTGAACCTCATAGTAGGTACTCGTCCCAAAGGTGGACCTTCAAATATTATACCATCAAGGAGGAGCAAGGTCTAGAGCGCACTCTTCGTGGCCACTAGGTATTTTGATATCTTGGCTTTCCCTTTCCATGGGGGGACGTACGTAGGTAACTTTGTTGCGGAAGGAATTGGTGAGACATCCTCCACCTCATCATCTTGCATCTCAATTTGAATGGTTAGAGCTTGCAAGTCTTCCTCCTCTGCGTCTGATTCAACGGTGACGGCTTTTCCCTTTTCAACCATTGACAACTTGCCAAACCATTGGTTCCTTGGGGATATGCAGACTAGTCCTATGGCCTGCTTATCTTTCTTTGGCCATGGCGTCCATGGCAACTTTGGAACTTCTGGCACAACTACTGCTTCTCTGGTCTCATGAACCATATGGGGCTCTGCGGCCTCACCAATGATATCTTTGGCGAATCGCACTCTTGGTCTGGTAGTATTCATCGTATCTGCACTTGAAGATGGTAAGAGTACGCGGCACTCAATGCTCTGTAGTTTCTCAATTCTCAAACAACCAAGTGTTGTCTCGTGGCTAGCCCTGGGGGTTTTATAGCATCTTTTGAATTTGAATTTTACCCTTCCCCACACTTATGAGTCATTAATTCCTTATTGGCAGCAGATCGTCTCAAATCTAGCTCTTAATGCGTGTCTTAATTGCCCGTCACCCGCTCCTCTTTGCCTTAAATTGGACACCTTGTCATGAACAGTGACACCAACGGTCACTTCCCAGCCTATCTGCACAGCAGCGCAACCACCTCTGCGTAGTCGCGACCCTTGTGACATGATGATCCTGCGCGAAACTGCCTTATTGCACAGCTTCCATACAGAGTCTTTTATAGTCTCGCGCTCACTTTCAACTACTTGGAGCGCTGAGACTCTACTCCCTATGGATAGTCAGGTGGTCACACTATCTGTGCGAAGCTTCAATTCACTTTCCAGCCTAGTCCATGGGCACTCTCTAATTACCCCTACAATAGTCAACACCTCGCGTTCTTCCTTATATGGTGCTCTCCCCTGGTCACTTTGCCTGGTAAGGTGCGGTGGAAGCCATGGTAGCAGGGCCACAAATTCTCGATGGAAATATTCTAATGTAGTAGTATGGCTGCCCATGTCTTGTCTTGGCATTCTTAGTTTCTTGGTGCTACCTACTTGCATGATTTTTGTTTCAGTTTGTTGATTTCTGTGTCCATTAACATGCTTTTCCCCATCAGTTGTACGTGATCTTCTTCAAGTTTGCGAAGTTTAAGGTCCCCCTCACCGAATGGCTTCCTGTAACTGCATAATTCCTTCGTCTGGGTCCTCGTGCACTATCCCAACTATGGAAGCTACTACATGAGGATTCCTTCCTTCCAAAACTATGGTCTCGGCACCACTCCTTAGCTTCGGAATCCTTTTCGTGCTCAAGTTTTTGTACATGGCCCTAAAGCCCATCGAACCACTGGTGCGCGTAGGTCGCAATCATATCATCGCGCTTGGTGAACTCTGTTCAAGATCCTGCATACCTTCTCGAATGCTTCTGCGTGGAATGTTTGTGGTCTGCATCGTCTTTCCTGCTACTGCGTCCAGTTCCAATTTTTGATCCTGAGTTTGGGGTGTTTCTATGTGTCTTGCATAGCACACGTTTGTACCCATCGACACAGGTGGGCGTGCAAGCTGCTCCAACCTGTTTGACCGAATCTTGTTCGAGGTTGGGGGCTTGCAAATCATAAGCGTAGCATTCTTCTACATCCACGCCAATCCTGAAACTTGCCTTGATGTGTACCCCACTAGCGTGCAGCTGTTTCACGTAGCGCCCACTTCAATGCATCAAACCACTATTGTTCAGGTATCGCACTTTCAAATTTGCCCAGGAGTTCATCCACTGTTGTCAATCCATCATGTGTCGGCAGCTCTCATGTCTCTATTGTCACACAATACAGTGATCTAATCATCATGTTGCAATTTAGCATTGTCACTTCGTGCAATCGATTCTGCCAATGCTCTACTTCTTCGTCTAAATCCGAAGTGCAAGAGCTTTTGCACTCCCACGAGATTCTCCCATCTGCAGTCGAATTCACCCAATCCTGGTCTCGCGTAGTTATCTTGTAAATAAAATTCAGCTCATTGTCGCGCACTGGTTCAGTGTAGCACGCTCCTTCGGTTGGATCTAACAGGACTATTACGCATAGTGACTTCTTTTTGAATATCATCTTCCGCTTCTTTAGGTTGATGAATCTGTTCATATTGGTGGCCCAGTCTATTCCTAACAACACGGGATAGGGATTACTGTCATCGATAATCTCTATCACTTCAAAATTCATCTATATACTCGCACCTTCAATATCAACTGTTACTCCTTGCAACCTCCCCATGAGAAAAATCTTCTATTGGTTCGCCATTCGTAGCTAAATAGGGGACCATTTTAATGTGGGCCTGCCCATGCATTCCCATGTTTGCTTTGGTAATACATTCGCATCCGAACCCAGATCGAGGATTACCTGATCCATTTCATATTCCCCAATCCTCGTAGTTAACCTCATTTCTCTTCAAGTGTGCAATGCATGCTTTCCCAACTTCCGGACGACGCACAGTTCCCCTGACCTCGCACACCTGTTGATTAGTTCCTGTACTCCTTTAACTGCCTTGTCGTCACGTAGCAGTTTCATGCATGTCTCCAGAAAGGTAGTAAGCATCGAAGGGTCCATCCCTGGCTCTGGTTGATCCTTACTACCTAAAGTGGAGGCCTTCGTGAAGCTCTTCTTAGCTCCCATGAACATCTCCTTTGCACGTTCTAAGTCAAACTCAGGTTCCTTTGCAGGAGCCTTGCGAACCCATGTATCTTCCTCTGGCTACTTCCCCTCATCCTCCCCTGTGGTCGCATCACTTCTGAGCATCATGTTCACATTCAGGTCTTCTTCGTGCAGTTCAGACCTCATCATTTGTATATTCTAAGTCAGAGGAGGCTGGAATACTCCTTTTTCGCGCATCTGTGTGATCAATATAGGACAGTCTATTGTTTCATGATCAAACTGAGAATAATACGAACAGGATATCCTCGTCGAGTTGGTACAATCACGGGCATAGTGCCCTAGTCCTCCATAGTTGTAACAAATTAACTATCCACAACCCCTTCTTGTTCCCATTCCTCCTAGTCCTTGACCTCGCCCCTGAAATCCAGCACGCACCATCCCCATAGCTGGGTCGAGGGCTCGCGTTTCTGTCTGCATCTTGTAGGCTGCGGTCTGATCCATCATTAGTTTGTAGCTGCGACAAGTGCGCTTGTCGTGGCCTACCGACCTACAGAAATTACAAAACAACTGTTGAGGATTCTGTGTATACTTCTGTAACAAATGACAATTATCCGTTGTGTGTTTTCCTCCTATCTAATAGATCATGTACCATAACACGGGTGTCGTACTCAGCCCTGCATGTGCCTCTGGTCTCAACGCCATTGGCCCCCCTCCTACCAAATAGTTCACGAACACTGGACAGTGATCCTTATCATGGCCCTGGCCTTTGCATTTTATGCACCATACTTCCTCACGCGCCTCCGGCCGCGGTGCCCTATCCTACTTCAAACTTTGCATTTCCAGGCATAGTTTATTGAGTTGCACATGGATTTGTTGAACTCCCAACTGAGGGTCTTGTATCGGGGTCTCATGCAACCTCATTTCCATTTCCAATGCTTCGGCCTAGGTGGAAAGTTTCTGTTGTGACAGCACTGTCCTTAAGTGCGGTGTCATAGATGCCACAAACCATGCGCAATGTTGTCCATCTTTCAGCGTCATATTGGCTTCGCAGATCATACTCTTCATCTGTTGATCTAGATCCTAGGGGATCTTTCCCGGGAGCATCGTGGTCTCTTTAAACCCGATGACTGATTGTGTTTCTAACTTTGGCCGCCTGAACTCCTTGTTCAGCGTGATCTAGAGGGATTCTATCCCTGCGTTTGGGTGGTCGTTAGAGTGCTTGATATACCATGGCAACGCGCGATCCTGCAGGGTGTTCACCAATGTAGCCTTCTTAATATTTTCGTCCGTGACACCTTGCACTTCCCATACTGTTGTTACCACAAACCAGAATTGGTTCGGATCTTCATTCCCTACTCCTCTGAATACTGGTAACTTGATCGCGCTCACCATACTGAACTATGGAGGTTGTGGAGGTGGAGTGGGTGGAGATGGAGGTGAGGGAGGTGAAGCGGGGGGTGGCATGGGTGGAGGTGGTAACCAAGAAATGCACTGCCTTATCAAACTGACCAAGCTTCTCGAAGAGACCTTAGCGAGATCTCCCTCGCTCTCTCATGAAGGTGAAATTAAGGTACTGTTCTCTAATTCTTTGCTATTTTTGTATATCTTTATGCTCCGCGTCGTCCCAAACATTAATGTATTTGCATGACCCTCTTTTCACACAATATCATCTTAATCCAAGTATTCAAATACTTAATATACTTACCTTGTGGTCCTTTGAGAAAGCATCATTTTGCTTCATTGTAGCTCACGGTCGTGTATACCACAAATTCAGTGATAAATCCCCCTATTATCTAATCGAACCAATGGTCCACTGCTCATGCGGTCTTATCTTCTGATGCCTCTAGTTTGCGTACTAATTTCGGAGTCCACACTATCGGTTGGTTGAGCCTACACCTTCCCTGGTTGTTGGCTAACCTCTCGATCCACTCATGAAGTTTAGAAGGAAAGGATGCAAAGAAAATCTCGTGGATTTCCGTATATACGTAGCGATCCAGCCACTTTTTCTCAGATACTTATGAAGCTCTGTTCTCTTGTGTCAAAAACTCATGAATATTCTTGTCCAACCACTCTTCAGTTTCCTTCTTTGTTGGGTTCTAGTGGCACGACATCATACATCCCTTAGGTAGATCTTGGTCCCAGTAATAGGACCATTTGTTGGCTACATGGGGCCTGACCCAGGTTTAGCAGTGAATTATCCAAGCAAATCCCAGTACTAATGGCCCTTTCGGCAACAGTCCACGAAGCACGGACTGAGGTCTCACCTAAATTAGTATGGGAGGGTGTTGGAACCAGGTTTCCACACCCTAGGGATGTCTTGATGAAGGTTCTGGAGGTTCGCGATCCTAACCTGCACGCTTACACTGCCCTGCACAACTTTCTATCCTTCGCAACCCGTGCACACCTTTGTACGGGGTGTGAATACGGTATTATCCTGATATCAATCCTTACTATGCTATTATATTAGTGCTTTGACTTAGTTTGTGCAGGCCCAATATTCTTATTACTTATTCAACTTTCAGATAAGTGTGCGTAATCGAAAACAATATAAATGCATAAAGATAAATAGAACATAGAAATACAGATCCACGAACAAATGCACAATATTTTGAATCAAACTTATCTTTATTAATAATCCTTTTCAAGTTTAGTTCAGTTACATACCTGACTCTGCCCTGTGCACTCAGCTGCAGGGGCCCATGCACTCAGCTGCGGACTCTACTAGGCCTCTCCACACTCAACTGTAGAGCCTTTTCCTACTACTACGACCCAATACACTTCAGATCTCCTTCTATCCTCTAACCATGCCTTGCATCTATCTATTACTTACTTGCCAAATTATAACTATCTTCACACTTAGAACCGCGCTCTATTTATACAATCCACAACTTTACATTATTTTACAGTTCCTAGGGCGGACAACCCTATGACTCATCCTAGACTTTCGTGCTCCGTGCCTATACTTCACAGAGTCTTTACATTACATTGACCAAAAACTCAAGCTTTAAGCCCCAAAAACATGTTGTGGGGGGGATCCACTGCCCAACATCCTTCGAGAGGAGAGAGAATGTTTCCCTCGATTCTTGATTTTTAATGTGATTTCCTTTGTAAATATATTCTCCCCACAATTTTGGCGTTTATAAAGAATTCAATTTATAAATAGTTACGAGGTTCTGACCTCCAATATTCTAAGGTCTCATGGTTTATTCCTACTCTGAGGTCCATCTTGTCGAAGTTCTGATATAGCTAACCTTCATATTGCCTGCTCTTATATTCCCTACTCCTACATGCCATTTCGGGTCCCTTTTAAATAAAACACTCTCGACCCTCTATTCTGACCTTTGATATCCTGATATGCCTTATGCTCTAAGGTTCTGATATCGGGTCCCTTTTAAATAAAACTCTGCAACCCCTCTGTTTTGACCTCTAATATCCTGATATGCCTTCTTCTCCGAGGTTCTGATATCAAGTCCCAATGATCAGTCTTCCTTTTCACTTTCAGACCTAGGCTCTCCCTTTTGGGTTTCCTTTTAGACACTATTTGACACAATTACAAAACAGTATAACAGGTGACGATATTTGGAAAGGCTCTTCTACAGCAATAGGCTACAATGGGGCAACAAAATTTCTATTTCATCTAGCACATTTCTGACAAAATGGACATTGAAAGCGTAAACTTGAGAATCCTTGAAAATTTTGGGCCAATAATAACCTGCCCACATAATCTTAAGTGCAATAGTGTCACCCGTGTAATGTCCACTAGTCGGATCGTCATGAAGACCATGCAATACCCTTTTTGAATCAAGTGCTTCCATACATATGAGCAGGACTTCATTATGGTGCTTTCGAAAAAGCACTCCATGTACTAATTGATATGATAGAGATTTATGTCGAGTATCCCTCTTCTGTCTCACTAATAAGTGTGAGGGTAGGGTACCATGCTCAAGATATTGTCACACATCTACATACCAAGAGGTGGATGTGCAGTGGGGGTAGCTTGTTCAATTTTATATTGGATGTCGAAGAGTCATATATTGGGTAGCTTGGATAGCTTGCTCCAATCTAGGACATTCATTTTCCGGTGAATTGGATGCTTATGCTGCTAGCTGGCATAGACCATGGCTTTTTATGTTGTGAACTAGCTTGAGCTCAAGATTAAACTCTTACAAGCTTATCATCTAGTTCTCTCTTCTTTCACCCAACTCTTTTTGAACAAACAACGATATAACTGTTGGGTGAGGCACAAAGATGATAACATGATTTTTTAGAAGATAAGGCCTGAAGTGTTTCACTACCTTGTACAATGCATAATATTGCTTATCAATGGCAGGGTAGTTTAATTCAGGTCTGTGCAAGCCAACACACATGAATGATATAGGTTGTTCATTACCTTGATCATCCTTTTTCATGAGAACAGAAACAAGAGAAGCTACATCATAAGTGAAAGTATACAGTAGGAAATCTTTTTTGAAATTTGGATTGTATAGTGTTGGAGATTTTGCAATTGTTTGCTTAATACAAGTGAAGACATCCTTTTCCTTTGTATCCCACTTGTATGTTTCATCCTTATTTATCATCTCCTGTAATGGTTTCACTATTTGTGCGTAGTCTAAGATGAACTTGTAAAGGAAATTGATCTTCCCTAAGAAATACCTCATATCTTTTTTGTTTACCGAAAAGGGAATCTAAGTGATAGATTTGACCCATTATGGGTCTACTTTAATCCCACTCTTTGCGATGAAATGTCCCAAGAGGTTTCCCTCAGACAATATAAAAATTATCTTCTTAGGATTAATATATATCCTGTATTTGCAACATCTTATGAAAATTTTCCTTAGATGACACAAGTGATTGATCTCCTTTTCGAAAACATTGTCACATAATCTAAGTAAGCCACAAAACTTTGTCCAACCAAACCATAAAATGTGATGTCCATAGTGGGTTGAAAAGTAGCACCTATGTTAAAAAGTCTGAAAGGCATTCTTTTGAAGGAAAATGTACTTCACTGTATTCTAAACATGGGTTTTTGTCTGTTGGGTTCTACCACCAGAACCTAGTTGTATCCCGAGAAATTTTCCAGTAATGAGAACATTTCGGACCCCTGTACTATTTGCAAGATCTTTTACATTGATGGCACTGGGTAATTATCCTTTTCCAAGGCACAATTCAAATTGAGAAAATCAATGCACAAGAATATATCCCCGAAATTCTTCCTTACGAGAACCAAAGCCAAGCTGAAATTTCCTTTGCTTGAGCTATGAGGGTGTATATATAACAAACGATGTGACTTTCCACCTCCCTTGTGACTCTTGGACTCCCCTCATGACTCTTGAGCTTCCATTCAACCCTTTGACTTCTACATGACTTTTCACATTCTATAGGTGATTGTTGGACTTCCACTTTACATTACATTTCTCACATTATTGAAAATTACATAATTACATCCACAAATGATGTGGAAAATGATGACTCATATGACACCTTGAAATATATGACATGACATTGATAAAATGGAATTAATGATGATGTGGGAATATCGAGCCACTCCTTTTTTTCTTACCTTTGTGCCTTCTTGAAAGATGGTACATAATATTCCTCTTCCTCCTCTTTAAGGCTTGAAGGTAGGAAGTCTTCACTATGATAATATTCATTTGTTGTTGCAATCTAGTGTCCCTTCATCTTCTCACTCAATGATTAACTTGTACTTGCAGCTTCATAAGTGTCCTCTAGTATAGTATCCTTCTCCTCCTCCTTGATCAAAAACCTGTCATGTGAAAATGTAGTATGAGTAACTAGAAATCACTCATGAAAAGACGACATCAGTGGAAAAAACTCCTAGTCTAACATGCATCATAAAAATCATTGATGGACTTGGAACTAGGAGGAAGACTAAGGGATTGTGCAGTGCATATTTCCAAAGGCCAGGAGCGGAGGACTGGTATTTGTGACTGTGCAATGCGTATTTCTGGAGGCCTAGGCAGCAAGAACGCACGGTTGAGGAGCTCAGTGAGGAAGGCTTGCCCACTAAGACTACACTATGTGAAGTTCAGGAGAGAGAGGGGCAAAAGGATTGCGTAGTTGTGCAACTCAGGAAATCGGGGAGGCAACTTCTTACTTGCCACTACATAATGTGCAAGAGGAGACTAACATGGAGGCTTGATTGTGCAATGGTGGAGATCAGGAGGCCAAGATTGAGCATTGTGACTATGCAATGCGCAGTTCTGGGAGGAAGTGATTGTGCATTATATAGTTTCAGGGATCAAGGATGTAGTCTTGATGCTTTCCATTGCTTAATGAGAATTTCCTAAGGGGCAGAATGAGGCCAATTTTTTCGGGTAGGAAACTTTCTGGAATCTGGTTAAGTGTGGGACTAGTGAGGCAAAGATGAAACCAACGAAGGACTTTAACATAATCACACACTCAGAATCATCAATGACACAACATGGAAAACTAAACACTTAGAAACAACAGGATCGCTTTATTGTGATGGCAAAACAACATACTCCTCCAAGTGTGTCACTTAAGATACACTTTGCGATGATAGTGACGACACTAATGCGACAATGCATATAACTTTGGGAATGAGTCTAATACATGTATATATGATAAATAGGAACTGTCGACACCAAATTTTCCCCTTGAAATTAGCCATAACCCTACTTTGTGATGTGCGACACTTCCCATGCTAAAAGATGACACTTGAGTTTTTTTCACAAATGGACTAGAAAACTTAGATGATATACATGGGATGACTCTTACTACTAGAAACAAAAACTTACAAGATCAAAGTAAGCTCTGAAATTTAAATGTAGGCCAAATTTTTGTGGTGTCTTGTAGTAGTGGCAACATTTGGGCACCTCCTTGCTACCTCCAACAGCCTTGAGATTCCCAACAACAATTTGTCCAAACTAGGACCTCATCCACTAGAAACAAGACGTCAAAACAAGAAGTCTAACATACCTTATCATGCAAAATCCTTATACCCTCCATGTCCTTGGTTGTTGTGCAATCCCTAAATTCTAGATAGGGTTACCTCAGACCTCCTAAAAAGCTCCAAAAACATGGTTTCCTTGCTTTGTTCAGGACTCCCAAACTATGTTGTCCTTCTCTGAGGTTGCGACCTAGATTAGTCTTGTTTCGAGGCCTTTAGGCCCTCCCAAAAGATGGATTGTCTAGTTGCAATTATCACTAAAATTATCTAGCCCAAAATAGAGATAGAAACAACCCTTGATCATGCACAAAACATGTCCAGATCTCACCTTCTAGCTTGTGGCCTCCTGCCTCTAGAACGCAGACCTCCAAACAGTCAAGGAAAGATATAAACAGATACTATTTTCCACTTTTGTTAGAGTCCCTTCAACCTGTGGCTAGATAAAATAAATACTTGTGATGCTTTTCACATTGGATGTGTTCCATTGAGTCATATGAGCTCCTCTTTTTATGTGCTTCTTTGTGGTGTGACACTTAGCCCTTAAGGGCACTCCTTACACTAGGACGACTAGTCACATTCATTAACATAACCACACATAAACATATAAAAATTATTATCTTTCTTTTTATACCTCTTTTATTGGTGTTCTTTGTGGCCCCTACCTCCTTTTAGGGTCCTCTACAATCTCCAAGGGTTATATGTCCAAAACTCCTTGTGGTTTCACACGCACAAGCTTGGGTGAAAAACCGTCATGCTTGGGTTTTTAGCCCACAAGTCCATTTGTGGTGCCAATTCCTCCAAAACCCTAAACCGTGGGGCTTGGAGTACCTCCAAAACTACCAATATCAAAAAATAAGATATAGAAAAGTTGGCCTTCTTCTTCCTCCTTCTTTTCCCTTCTTTTCCTTCGCTCACTTGCCCATAAATTTTCCTTTGCATGGAATTTGAATTTCCCAAATGGGGAGCTCAAGTTTCCTTTGTATAACATTTTATCTAGGATGAATGGATGTGTCTCTTAGTTAAGGCCAACTTGACTTGGAGGGAAGTCAACTTGTCACTTTTTGAACCTAAAATTTCATTGCAAAAAATAAAATTTACATCTTTAAAATTCATAATGGGAGTTTGACTCAAAAGAAATTTTCCTTTGGCTCAAGGATTTATAATTATTCTTTACAATGATAAATATCATTACATCAAGTGACCAAAATTACATTATGAAGACCGACCATAGTTAAATATTCAACACAAAGGAGGTCTAGATTTTCTCCAAGTTCAGTACAAAATACAACCAATAAGATTTACCCAAGAATGAAAACTAAGCCCCAGTAATTGATCCTTCAATTAGCCTTAGGGTTCATGAGCTATGACCCTGTTCCTTCTCCCTTAGACCCCGAGTTCTAATTGTCTTGTATGCACCAGATATTCTGGTCGAATCGGGGAAGAGAATGACCTTTATTTTTATGAATTCAATACCATATTGAACCAAAATGTATGTTGTATAGGGGGTTGACTTGTTCTTAAGTAGGCCGACTTGACAGAGGTCAAAAACAAATATTTTTGTCATGAAAAAATAATTTCTCCTCAATGGAGAGGAGTTAAGAGGCATGCAAATACTCATTGGAAAGGGCTTAATGTCCTCTTTAATCCTATGGCATTCACCAAGCCATCCTTTGATATCAATAACAAATTATTCTTACAATAGGCATACGACATGGTAGTGACATGTTAGAGATGATGTGGCAAGAGAACCATGTGGCAAGTTCTTATTAGTTCTCGGAGCTATGATGTGGTAACGCCTGAAATCTAGGGATTTATGCTATGGATTTGTTTGGCAGAGATTTCATTTGTATTTCATTTTGGCCAAAATAGGTGAAGAATAAAGAAATTGCGCCAAATTAGTAGTGGGGGGCATATTTGGTTATCTGACTATTTTGTGGATAATTTCTTTCTGCAGACAGAAGTGATCAAAGCAATTGCGCAAAATTATAGTGTGTCCCTTATTTGGTTATCTAACAATTTTGTGGATAATTTCCTTCTGCAGACAAAAGTGATCTTCCTAGACCTAGTGGCTTAGACTAGAAACAACCAAGACAAAACTACAATGTTTTTCCTTAAACATGTTTGGAATATGAAAGGAAAACCTACTTGGAATCCAATACAAGCTTCCTTCTTCTCCTTACTGGTTAGCTCCAACTCCAACTCCCATTTCTAAAAGTGGAACCTACAAATCATCCAAAACAAGCAAGAGAAAAAATATACAAGATGGCATATACTAACAACTCTAAACAAGAAGTCAAGCATTCATGTTATACATATGCACAATTAAGACATAATTTATAGGAGAAAGAATGCACTTTTCTATAATGATGGTAGGAAAATATTACAACCCTTGTAGGCCTTGAATTTTTGATTCTCTCCCGACTCTCCTAGACACAAATGTACAACATACATGCATAATTAGAGTCTCCAAAAGCCAATCCAGACTCTAATGTAGATGTTGCATTTATATGGCAAATGAAGTAGTTTTGTATTTACCATACAAGGTCTTAAATCCACTTTAGAAGGAGGTAAATTCTATGATATAAGAGATAATACCTCATCAGTAGGAGTTTGAGATCAGATCCAACAATAAATGGTTAAATCCACTCTCGAATATTCTAGAGAGAGAACCTTCGAAATTATTTTTTATTTTTACTCATTTCCATGTCTCATCGCACTTTCTGTAAGAGAAACCTGCGTTGACCAATGCAATTTCCATGTGTGCATCCTACACCATAATAGTTTATTAAGGGAGTAAGTGTGGTGAGGTCTTAAATTAGGGTTTTACCTAGTGTAATGTATAATTTTCATAACTTCTAGAGAGAGAATTCTTTTGGCTTTGTAAGGGATGATTGCAAGGTGTAAATGGATGATGATAGATCCAGGTTCAAGACCATTTATTTTAATGTGACAAAATGACCTATAATACTAAAAATCTACATATCTAGGGTAAGTAATGCTTGTCAATCAAAAGTAAGCCTAAATCTGAATTCAAGCAAAGACAAAGGATCTAGTCAAATTTATTGTCCAACGAGCTTTTGTGTGAAGGTAAAAGGATAGTTGGCCATTCGAGTATATAGGGGAACACAACATTCATTGCTAACAATAATACCTAAATCTAGATTCAGCTGAAAATGTGGATTGGACAACCTTTCATGGTCATGGTTATGTATAGAAGGGATTGAAATGCATCTAACCTCTAGTCCATGAAAGCCTTTAGCAAGTGTGTTCCATAAGAAAATACCTAGATTCTCATACATCAGAGCTCGCACTTTATTGATATGTACTCGCCAATTGGTCATATGTGATAACATTAAAGCCTAGATCTAAAGTCAAATTAATTCAGACAAATAAATGATTCGAGTGTCTAGTTGAGCCGAGAGGCGCATTCTACAGCCAGTGTGATGTGTAACTTTGTCTGTTGGTCATCAAAAGTTTGAAATTTTTGCTCATGTAGACCCAAATATAAAATAAATAAATAAAAAAAAAACAAAACAAACAAAACAAAAACCAAAAAAAAAAAAAAAAAACAAAACAAAACAAACAAACAAACAAACAAAAACAAAAAAAACTATACAAAATATTAAATAATGTTGGTTCATAAAAAAAAATTCACTTGAATAAATTGGATCCCTCTCGGCTCATGTTAGATCCATATTTGAGATGGATCTATGTTGGTAACTTGTTACAAGCAAGTGGATTTGGATCCAGATTTTTTGGAATGCCTATTTAAACAAATTGATGTCGCATGGTCCCGTGGAACTAAAGTTTAGACCCCGAGGAGTGAAGGAGTCACTGATCATAGTCTTATCTGGGTCATTTAGGCTGAATTTCCAGCAAGAGAATTAAAGTAATGTTTCAAGTTTTATGGATTCTCATCCATGGCTTGTTGACCCTACAAGGATTTTGTTGTACCAATGTAATAAAAATAAGCTAGAGAAGTTTGGAAGTGTTGTAATTTTTTGATAAATAAATACTATAGTTGTCTTGTTGTACGCAATCATCCATAGTGGTTTTATGGTGTGAAGTGAAAAATAATTCTGGGAAATTAAGTTTATGAAAGATGTGTGAATCCATTCAATCTAAATGTGGTTAATAAGAATGTGAGTTTGCTATGCAAGGATATGTATGGATGTTGAGTTGTAAAGAAGAATGAAAAAGTGTGGCCTCCAAGAGATCAGAATTTGTAAGTGCAGAAGAGAGGAGAAACATATGAGGATCATCGATAAAAAGGAGTTGAAGACACAGAGTTGAGAGTAATATGTAGAAGCAGAGACCATTAAGGAAAGACAAATTGGATTAGAAATCAATAAAGTATTTCAGGTTGATGCATGCATTTCCCAAGGTAATGGTATCCCCTTTTTGTTGGTGTCAATAAAGTATTTCAAGTTGGTGCTTGTATATCTCAGGGGATTGGTGTCTCCTTTTAGTTGGTGCCAATAAAACATTTAGAGGTGGGTTAAAAAGATATAATATATATATAGTATATTATTATTATATATATATATATATATGTATGTATGTATGTATGTATGTATGTATGTATGTATGTATGTATTGTATGTATGTATGTATGTATGTATGTATGTATATATATATATAGATTATGTATATGTATGTATGTATGTATATATATACATATGTATATATATACATATGTATATTATATATGATATATGTATATATGTATGTATATATATACATATGTATATATATACATATGTATATTATATATGTATGTATGTATATATATATATATATATATATATATATATATATATATATATATATATATATATATATGTATGTATGTATATATATATGTATGTATGTATATTAATATATATGTATGTATGTATATATATATATATATGTATGTATGTATATATATAGATATAGATATAGATATATATATATATATATATATATATATATATATAATATATATATATATATATATATATATATATATATATATATATATATATATATAAGTGTTTTGATTGGTTGAGATTAACCATTGTATTGATTCACCCCCCCCTGTATAATCATATTTCCAACCATTGGAATCAGAGCAAGTTCTTTCAAGAAGCATTTAACCACTCGAAGGTAGATCATAAGGGATCATGGCCAAACGCAATGGATATTCCTCAAACAAATCTCCATTGTTTGATTGATCAAATTATGTGTTTTAGAGAGTAAGAATGAGTACCTACATTGTGTATTTGGGTATTGATGTCTTGATAGCTATTGAAAATGGTTATCAGGTGCCAAAAACTCATCCAATTTATGAAAATGGAAAAGTGATATAATCAAATAATGTAAAGTAAAAATAATTCCATAATAAGTGGACTATTAGACACATAATTTGTCAAAGTGATACACTGCAAATCAGCGAATGAAATTTGGGACATGTTGCAAAGCAATTATGAAGGAGATGACAAAGTGAAGAAGGCCAAGCTACAAACTTACAAAAGTAAGTTTGAAATTCTAAAAATGGATGAAGATGAGAATGTTGTTGCATTATTTCTTCGTGTAGATGGCATAGTCAACACTATAAGAGGTCTTGGTGACATAGTTAAGGAATATAAAGTTGTTGACAAAATACTAATATCCTTCCTTCAAGATTCAATCCAAAAGTATCAACTATTGAGGAATTATCAGATCTTCAAAATATGAAGATGGATGTTCTTCATGTAATTTTCATTGCATATGAAATGAGAAAAAGGTGGGTTAAGAGAAGCAACATTAAAGTAGCTAAAGAAATAAACAAGCAAAAGATCCATGAAGAATAGTCATGAATTAGACAAAGAGGAAGAAAAAATATGAGAAAGTTGAAAATGGGAACTAAAAAGTTCAAAGGTAAGATTACATTCAAGTGTTTCGAGTTTGGTAGAATAGGTCACTATGCATCTAAGTGTCCTTATGCATTTAAGTGTCACTATGCATCAAATGATCATGATGATAAATAAAAATTCAAATTTCATGATCATAAAATAAGAGGATATATCAATGATCCATATTTATGAAGGAGCGAAATCAAATACATATATAAACATAAACACAAAGATACAATGAAAATAGAACTTCAATTCATTAATAACAAAGTACTGAAAAATGTTTACATGCAGAATGGAAATAAACTAGGTCGGGCATAGCTTATATTTAAGATGAGATGTGGCAGCTACATGCCTTCTCAAGTGTGTTACAAAGATGTTCAAATGCCTATTTATTATTGAGAAACAATGGAAAAACATAAACATCTGAAAACCTAACCCTAGGAGATGAAGTCCCAAAAGTTTGTGGGCCTCGTTGGGGTAAATTGGTACATCAATTTCTCGGGGTTGTAACTTTAGAATGTGATCTTTGTTTGACATGTATGATACCTCATTAGAAATATCTATCTGAGGAATACATTTTTTTACTGCAAACCCCTATCGCAAGCTACAGGTTTTCCCATTTTCCAAAAAGACATTTAGGGCATCAAAATGGCCCCGGAAGTTCATGACCTGAAAAACTACCAAAAATAGTAAAGTGTGCTACAATTAAGGAAACTAAAAGAAACAATGGTGGGGGTCCAAATGGAATAAGTGGGTGGCCACCAATATCCACTTGGATTAATCAAAAGGAAAAGTTTGTACTCCAAAGAAAATAGCGATTATTAAAGTGATTATGTGTAATGATGAGAGAGGATAAATCGTATTCATAACCATGGATGATCAAAATGTTGAAGAAGAGATTGAAGAATACGTGTATTTTGAGGGATAACTCATAAGTTCCCTTAGAAGAGATAAGAGGACTAAGGAAAAAATTCAATTTATTAGAACAACAAATGTGAGAATATAAGGATGAACAATGTGATGCAGATATAATTATTCTCCTAAAAATTAAACTACAAGAAAGTAAAAGAATAAAGGAAATTCTTACAAAAAAATTAAAATATAAGAAAGGACACTATGAGAATTTAGAATAAGAATTGTCTCTTTAAGAAAGGAACTAGAAAAAGTCTCAGTGATTAACTCAATCAAAATTTAAGGCTAATAAGAAGTACTTAAGTGTTATATTACATCCTTAGTTGTCATAGATCTCCATTAGTAAAGACAACTCTTGGTTATGAAGAAAACCCAAAAAAAACAAGGGAGAGTCAAGCTCAACAATAGAAAAGAAATGCAAGGAAGCTACCAGTTATGTTGATGCACTCAATACCAATTTAAAGCCACAACAAAATTATGAATCTTGTTCCATCAAAACAGGGATGATTCATTTAGAAAAATCTAAGAGAGATTCAAAGGAATCGAAAAAGGAGAAGATGGTAGCCATGAAAATATGATAAAAGGCACAAATATAGCTACAAATCAACAACATTATGCCAAGAAAAGCAGGCAAAAGAGATTCAGTAGAGTTACTCCTTTTAGCAAGAAATATATATTCATGTAACAAAATTTCTTTTATGGATATTGCTACTCATATAATAATTTTGGTCATAGAGCAGTTGATTGTAGAGCATATACAAGAAAAGATTATGGAAGAAAATATTTTTTTAAAACTCCAATAGACAACTATTTAAGTGGCAAATCTAAAGGTACATATGAAAATGGTATTAAAAAAGGTAATTCACTTTCTCCTCTGTTAAATTACGTTGAATGCTACAAATGCAAAAAACATGGGCACAAAGCACGATATTGCAGAATCAATCTAAACAAGTCTCATCGAGTGTCAGTCAAATGTGTGATCAAGGGTATGATCTCACATTCAATTCCAAAAAATGTGAAATTAGAAATGTTTATATAGGAAAGATAGTGGCAAATGCTAAAAGAACTTTGGGCAATGTGTACATTCCTAATGGAATAAAAAGATAAAAATGTTGTATGGGAAAGATAAACTAAAGTTGGCTATGGCACAAAATATTGGAACACATCAATTTTGATAATTTGGTAAAGATTAGAAAAACACGGGCCATGAAAGACATGCCAAATATATCAAAACCAGATAATGCCATTTGTAAAGCATGCCACCATGGAAAACAACCCAAGGTCTTCCTCAAAACAAAAGAATATACATGCCTCTGGATCTCATTCATACAGACATCTATGGACCAACCATGATTGAAACATTGAAAGGTGAAAGGTATTTTATGTTATTCATCGATGATTATACAATAATGCAATGGGTTACTTTCCTTAGAGAAAATTATATGCTTTTGAGAAATTCAAAGCTTTCAAGGCTTTAGTTGAAAATTAAACCGATATAAAAATCAAATTCCTAAGAATTGGTAGAGAAGGTGAGTTTACTTCCAATGAATTCAATGTATTTTTGAAAAACATGGAATTAGAAAACAAGTAATGGTTGAAATAACTCCACGGGAGAATGGAGTGGTTGAAAGAAAGAATTGAACACTGTAATAAAGGGCCAAAACCATGCTCATTAAAGATCATTGATAGACTATTTTTTGGGAGAATAATTTTACACATCATTTTATATATTTAACCTAGCACAAATAAGGGTAAATGATACTAAAACACCTTATGAATTATGGAAAAATAAACTAGCCACTATCAATCATTTCAAATCTTTTGGAAGCAAATTCTATATTAAGATAAATGAATACAATTTATAGAAATTTGATTCCTGAACTAAAGAAGGAATTTTCCTTGGACATGTGTATAAAAACAAGGGATATAGATGTTACAACAAAAGGGCATGAAAATTTGTTGAATGTATTGATGTAAGAATAGATGCAACATTGCCTCGAACCAAACCACAACCAAATAAATACCAAAAAGAATAGGAAGAAGAAAATCATAATGAAGAGCGTGATGAGGAACAAGAATAAGGTGAGCCATTGTATCCAAAAACTCCATCTAGATATGTCCAAAAAAATCATCCAGATAGTCAAATCATTGGAGATAAGGAATCAAGAGTTCAAACTAGAAGCAATCTTCTTAGCACAATAATACATGATACCTTATCTCTAGTATTCCTGATGGAACCTCAAAAATTTTCTCAAGTCGATCAAGATGAACATTAGGTTAAGGCGAGTAAAGAACTAGATCAGATTGAGAAGAATGAGACATGAGAATATGTTCTAAGACATAAGGACAAAAATGTGATTGGAACCAAGTGGATCTACAAAAATAAGCTAAATGAATATGGACAAGTAGTAAGGAACAAAACAAGACTTTTATGTAAAGGATATGCACAAGTCAAAGGTGTGGACTTCGAAAAAACATTTGCTCCAGTAGCCAAACTTGAAGCAATTAGAATGTTCTTAGCCTTTGTAACTTTTTGAGGTTTAAATTTTATTAGATGGATGTAAAATCAACATTTCTAAATGGAGAACTACGATAAGAAGTATATATTGAACAGTCGAAAGGATTTTAGCTATCAAAAGACAAGGATTATGTGTGCAAATTGAAGAAAGCTTTGTACAGTTTAAAGAAAGGCACCTAGAGCTTGGTGATCTAGATTGGATAAATATTTTCAGTAGTAAAGCTTCAAGAGAGGGGAAACATAATAACCTTCACATCAAGACTAAAAATGATAACTTGCTAATCATTCTTGTCTATGTAAATGACATAATTTTTAGAAGTGATTTTGACTATATTGGTAAAATCTTTGGAGTTAACATGTAAAAGTAATTTGAAATGTCTATTTTGGGGTAACTATCGTTCTTTCTTGGTTTCAAGCAATGAGTTATGTTGTTTGAAGGTCGAGTATCAAGCTTGATTCGAAGGCCAAGTCATGGTGTCTTGAAGGCAAAGTTCAGGTTTGGTTTGAAGTCCAAGTTTTGGTGTATTAAATGTTGATTTCAAGTTGGAGCCTGTAATTAATGTAAGTTGATGTTTACTAAGGATTGGTGTCATCATCTTCTTAATAGATTGCAGCGTGCAATTTTTGTAAGTTGGTGCTTACAGAGGATTGGTGTCCTCACAAGAGATTGTAATAACTTAAAGATTGTTTTCAAGTATTTTTCTTCAAATTTTGAGTTGCACTATCTTCGTGTTCATACATTATGGATGATTGATTATGTGATGTGAATTTAGTTTCAATATTAACTAAATGAAAATTGTTCAAGAGTAACAAAATATTGATTCATCCCCCCTATCATTATTTCTTAAAAAAACAAAGCACATTCCTATCAAATACCACTTTCTCATAGAACAAGTTGCTAATCAAAATGTTAAATTTGAATATGTTCCAACAAAAGAGAAAATTGTAGATATATTTACCAAACCTCTATATATAGAAAGTTTTGAATATCTTAGACAAAAGATGTGCATAATTTCTTCCTCGCGAGGGGGAGTTGTCCATTGATTTTAGCCATAAGCACGCTGGTGATAGGGGGAATTCAAGGAAAGAGTATGCATCAACATAGGGGGGGTATCTTCCCTTTGTCATTGATGTCAAAGGTGGAGAATAAATATACATAAGCAGAAAGGGGGAGTCTAGCCCATGATCATCAATGACTAGCAAATGTTTGATGGTTTGCCATAAATGCCAAAGGGGGATATTGTTGCACATATGTTGTCGTTGATATCAATTGTAGTGTTTGATTGATGTCAAAGTTTCTAATTCCATAAGAATCAGGAGAAAATTGAAGTTAAAGTGAAGAAGTCAAAGCATAGGTCCAACTATTCAAAGTTCCATCTTATATGTATTTGACCTCATCAATGTATCCAGACATGTTTAATATATATGGGAATCTAGGACTTCAATAGTCTTATACCAAATACATTCAGACAAGTTATTTGTTCTTAGGCATATGGATATATGGGGCTGCACCAAACTAGCACCATAGCAAAGACTCGGATCTGGAAGACTCAAATCCGAATTTCCTTGCCTTAGCCAGGAAGTGGACCCCAACTGACAAGGAAATATAGGGGAGATGGCAGGTTGTAGAAATTTTCGACGTGGCAATTGGAGGTGATGACACATGGCAGTCATATTTGGCACTTTTAGGTGGCCAATTGGACAGGTGGCAGATGACACATGGCAGTAGCAGATAATTACACGTGGCAGTGTGTTGACTTGGTATATGACATGGGAAGAGAACCATGTGGAAAGTTTTGATTGGTTCTTTAAGTTTTAATGTTGCGGCTCTTGAAATCTCAAGATTCACGCAAGGGACTAGTTTGGCAAAGGTCTCTTATGTATTTTGTCTTGGCCAAAGTAGGCGAAGAATAAATAAATTGTGCCAAATTAGCAATGGGGCCCTTGTCTAGCTATTTGACCATTTAGGTGTCTAAAGTAAGTAATGCTTGCTAGTTAAAAGCAAGATCAAATCTGGATTCAAGTGAAGACGAAGGATCTAGTCAAAGTTTTAGTCCAACGAGGCTTTGCATGGAGGTAAAAGGATGTATGGCAATCCAAGTATCCATGGGAAGGAAACGTTTGTTGTTAATGATAATACTTGGATCCATATTCAATTATGAAGGTAGATTGGTCAACATTATGTGGTCATGGTTTCGTATAGAAGGGATTGAAATGCATCCATCCTTTGGTTCAACCAAACCTTAAGTAGGTGTGCACCATAAGAAAAGACATGGATTTCTAGATATCTAAAGCTCGCACTTTAAGGTTGTGGTCTTGCTAGTTGGTCGTATGGGATAACATTAAAGCCCCTAGATTTGAAGTTAAAAGTAATCTGACCAAATGAATGATCTAGGTGTCCAGTAACTTATTACAAGCAAATGGACCTGGATCCAATTTTTTGGAACACCTATTTATAAAACTTCACACCACGTGGCCATGTAGAACTAAAGCTAAGATCCCTAGGATTCATTTATTTGAGTCTTACTTGGGTCATCCGGATCGAATTTCCAAGAAAATACATTAAAGTAATGTTTCAAGTTTTATGGAATTTCCTCCATGGCGTGTCAGCCTTGCTAGGATTCTGTTGGACCAATGTAATATAAGTAAGCTAGAGAAGTTTAGAAGTGGAGTGATTTTTCGGAGGAAAAAAATAAATATAATAATAATATAAGTAAATAAATAATAAATAAACAAAATTAAATTAAAAAATTAAAATAAAAATTAAAAAATAAAAATAAAAAATGATACTCTAGTGGTCTTGTTGTATGCAATCGTCTGTGGTGGTTCGATGGTGTGAAGTGCAAAATAAGTCTAGGAAATGAAGTCTATGGAATACATGTGAAGCAGTTCAATATGGATGTGGTTAATATTGTGAAGTCTTTAAGTTTGTTATGCAAGGATTTTGTTTGAATCCCGAGTTGTAAGTAAGAAGAACAGAGTGTGTCTTCCAAGAGATCAGAATTTGTAAGTGCAAAACAGAGGAGCAACATATGAGGATTGTGGATAAAACAGAGTTGAAGACACAAAGCTTAGAGTGATAAGAAAAAGTGGAGGAAACCATTAAGGAAAGACAAATTAGATTAGAAACTAGTAAATCATTTCAAGTTGGTGTCTGCATTTACCATGGGACTAAAATCTCCTTATGGTTGGTGCATGTATTTTTAAGTGTTTGGTGTCGGTAAAACATTTTAGGAGGTTGGTGCATGTTTCTAGTTGGTGCCAGTAAAACATTTTAGTGGGTTGGTGCATATTTTTGGTACGCGTTGTCTATACATGATATGTTTTGGACTTTTTAGCCAGAATCTGACGAAATTTTTTTCAACCAAATCTTATTTTTTGTTGTTTAAAATAGCCTTTTGAATGTATATATGGATTCAGAACCTTGAAAAACCCTCAGGCCACTCAGATTATGGAGAGTTTTCAAATCAAACTTGTGATTACAAGAAATTGATGTTGGATTTTCAGCAAATTATGCTAGAAAATATATGAGAAAAACTTCCAAAAAGTAGCGCAAGTAGACTATGGATGTGTGTGTGTGTGTGTGTGTGTGTGTGTGTGTGTGTGTGTGTGTGTGATATTATATATGCATTGACATGTTTTGATTGGTTAAGATTGACTATTATATTGATTCACCCCCTCCCAGTATAGCCATATTTCCAACATAAATGATTATAAATAAATAAATTGTTGAATAACTAAGGATTAACTAGAAACAATTTAGCGTAAACAAATTCACTCTCAGTTCATTTTCATAAATGAGTATTTCTTTATAAATGTATTGGGCCTAAGTTGGTGACTAACTTAAAACACACAAAATAATGCAGAAATTGATCCTTAGTGTAAAATCTTTATTACTAATCATTTCTAGAGGCATCAAGTTATAAACTAATGTCTATACTGATTATTTCGAAGATTTAATTCATTGAAAATTCTTAATAAGGCAAAGGCTCTGTTTTATGAAGCAATAGGTACTGCCCAAGAACTACTACACTCAGTTCACCACAAAAAGTTGAAGGGTATGATTTTAAAGGTAGACTTATTGAAGGCATTTGACAAAGTTAACTAGCTCTACATTAGACTGCTTTTAACCCACCTGGGATTTCCTTTCTTATTCATAAGATGGATTATGAGTTGCATTACTAATGTTCCTTTTAGTGTCCTGCTGAATGGTGCTGCCACTCCGTTTTTTTGTGCGGAAAGGGGTCTCAGGCAGGGGTGCCCCCTATCCCCCCTACTATTCCTCCTCATAATGGAAGGTCTAAGCAGGATCATAAGCACATAACACAGAAGGGGTCGAATAGTGGGCATCAAAATTACTGAAAATTGTACCCTCACTCACCTATTATTTGTGGACAGTGTCCTCATTTTCTTGAACAGGAGCATAGGTGACATATCTGCTCTTTAGAATGCATTCGGCCTTTTTCAGCAGGCTATAGGAATGGTCATCAATGTCAGCAAATCAACTATGACTTCTCCAGGATGCACACAACATGAAATTTAGTTCGCTTCTAGACGATTCCCTTTTGCTATCTAAAACCTTGATGAGGGGTTGAGATATCTTGGTTTCAGATTAAAACCTTAAGGCTACAAAATTGCTGATTGGACCTGGCTGATCTCAAAGGTAGAAACGCAGCTGAATATCTGGTACCATCGATACCTCTCAAGAGCTAGCAGACTAGTCCTAATTAAGGCAATCCTAGAAGCGACACCTATGTACTGGATAACTTTGGCTTGGATCCCCAGGGGAATTCTCGCCAGACTACAATCTATATGTTGCAGATTTTTATGGAAAGGTAAACAACAGGGCAGATTATATGCATGGGTAAAGTGGGATACTATAGCAAGACCTAAGAGATGGGGGAGATGGGGTATCAAGCGATTGGATTTCTTCTCTAAAGCACTGGCTGCAAAATTGGGCTGGCAGCTCATCACGACACACAGTCTTTGGACTAAGGTTGCCCAGGCAAAATATATAAGTCCGACAAACATTATGGACTAGGTCAGGCAGAGTCAAAGGAGCAGCAGCAACATATCTATCATTTGGAAGGCAGTATTAAACTCTATCCCTCTCATCTGAGAGGGTTTAACATGGAGAATACATGATGGCAATTCAGTTCGCATATGCACTGACCCATGGGTTGGATGTGGAAATGCCCACAGATCACATGTTGATCTGATTAGATGTCTTTCCAGCCAGGACTTTACTCACATCAGCCATATAGTGGATAACGGAGGGAGTAGATGAGATTATATGGGCCTACGCAAAACATGGTAAATACACCCCAAAGGAGGGCTATTTGAAGTTGATGGAACCTGCAATACCACAACTCATCGAGCATTGGTGGAAAGCCCTCTGGAAACTAAAGGTTGCTCCTAGGACACACATGCTCATGTGGACTATTCTTTTCAACAAAATCCCAATCGGCTTAAACTTGATGAAGAGATCATTTCACGAACCTTTCTGGTGCCATCTCTGCAGAGCAAATGAAGAAAACACTGAGCACCTCTTCCTAGAATGCCCTATCATCACAAACCAGTGGAATCTCATCACAACACATTACCCCTCTATCAATTCATGGCAAGGCAGAAACATTACTAATGCTTAGAGCACATGGTTAAATGTTCACAGGGGAAAAGACAGAAATATGCCATTATTGATGTGCTGGGCCATTCGGCTTGCAAGGAATCAGTCCATATTCAACCAAAGGAATCCTCACTAGCTCACTGTAATGACAAAGGTCATGGCTGATTTTGACCTTCTCCCTCAAGATGATCAACAACCTCCCTCTAGAAATATCCAACCAGAGATCATAGATAAATCCATCCCTTGGGCATATTTTGATGGTTCTGCCCAGGAAGAGGGATGTGGAGGAGGAGCCATTCTATATCTGAATGAGTCCCATAGCTTCAAGATTCAAATGAGATTAGGGAGAAGCACTAATAATTATGCCTAACTCTGCACTGCAAAACACCTCATTCATTTTGCACTTGAAAAAAATTGCACGCATCTTCAACTTTTTGGGGATTCCAAATTAGTTTGCAACTGGTTAAATAGAACATCTCATTGCTCTGCATATACATTGAGGCACATTTTGGATGAGGCATACAGACTTATATCATCTTTTGATACATTTGTCTATCATCACATTTTCAGGGAGCGCAACGCAGGGGCAGACTTCCTATCAAAGGAGGCAGCGCATAGGCAAGATGAGGATTGGATAATATAGGAGGAAATCAATGGAGTTTTGTACTAGCATTATCATAGACCCTTCATCAATCCACATGTTCATCAGGGGAAATGAGCCCCCATGTTTTTTGGAACAATTGTATATATTTTTACTTTTTGTTTTTCTAGTTTGCACATGGACATATAAGTAGAGTCATCGGATCTCTTGGTGTAGAGAGAGTTCCTCTTTTTTGGATGTTCTTTACAAAAGTCTTGTTTACTGTGAAAGGGAAGTCACTTTTTGGGATGTTTTCCACAGTGCTCCCTGGGAGGAGACCATGTTTATTTTTTGTTCTGGTTTTCACCACACAACTGAGAGGGTATGAAGCCCAAACATGCATATGTAATGGCATCTACAAAATGTAATTTCTTAATATTAGTAGAAATTACGAATTTTTTCCAAGGGAAAGAAAAGGCAAAGGCTCTGTGAATTAATAACCACATTAACTTTAAATCTTAACTCAACATTTGACATTAAAAATTATATTAAAAATCATAATTTTTAAATAAAACATAGTTTGTGAAATCTATCAAAATATAATTCATATAATATTATAAGATACGTAATTAAACTTAGAAAATGAGCTTTAGAAATTTAGCTCTAATCATTAAATCCTAAGAGCACCTCATATTTGAATGAAATTAATGAATGTAGTTAAAGGTAATTATATGGAGATTTGCATCAAGAAAGTTATATTCTCATGTAATAATACGAAGAATAATAATAAGTTTTGAGAGTTAGTTTAATTGATTGAGTTTTTATTATAAAATATTTTGCTAATAAAAAATTATGGGTCATTTTTTCTGTATACTTTTGAGATTAGGCTCTATCAATAAACTAGCCAAATATAATCCTTTTAAATAGATCTACTTAAATATTGGAGGAAAAAAAATATGCAAAATAATAATTTTATTTTTGTGACTGCCACGTGGTTGAATTTGTAATTGCATGGCATTGGTATGTTCTTCTGTTTGTCTGGCATGGTTATATTTAAGTATACAGGCCTTGTTTTTGTTCAAAAGAGCAGGGATTTGAGTTTTATTTTGAGTGGAGATTTTTCCATAAAATTTGGTTTTGTGATTTTAATTTTGTGATTTTAATTAATTTTAAATATGTATAAATATATAAATAAAATTTATACAATCAATTTATTGAAAATATGAGGATATGAAAATATATATATATATATAATCTGAAAATATGAGTAAACCATATGAAATGTCTTTATTATAAAAAATGGAATTCTCTCGTGAAAAATTCGCCCACAAACATTTCTAGCCTCTTAATGAAAAACAATTTGTAAAGAAATTTAGACTGTTCTTTTCAAATAAACATTTCTTGCGTCTTAATGAAAAAGAATTTGTAAAGAAATTAGAACCCTTTTTTAGTAAATGGATTATATGTTTTTAAAAATTGTCAAAGGGGTTTTGAATTATTTTTCAAATGTGTAAATTGGTTTTTTTAAATGAAATGATTAATATGTTTTCAAATTTGTAAGGTATTCTATTTTTTTAGATAATTTATATTCAGAGTGATAGAGATATTTTAGTTTTTTTAATTTAATTTGTTGTATTTGTAATAATAATAATAAAGGGATTATATGTTTTTAAAAATTTAAAGGGGTTTTTAATTATTTTTGTAAATTGAGTTTTTTTCTAATGAAGTGATTATATGTTTTCAAATTTGTGAAGTATTTAATTTTTTGAGATAATTTGTATTTAGAGTGATAGGGATATTTTAGTTTTTTAAATTTTATTTTGTTGTATTTGTAATAATAATAATAAAGTTTAGTTTTATCTGTTAAGTTTTTATAGTTAAAATATTTTTGTTAAGATTTTATAGTTAAAGTATTTTTGTGATTGAGATGTTATGGGTTTAATTTTCTAGATGTTTTTGGGGTTAGGTTTTATGGTTGAGTCACATGAAGTGATCTTTTTAGGTGGATCTGCCTAGTACAAATATTTTATGAACATAGCGGCTTGGAGTCCATGAATGAGACATTATTATATATATATATATATATAATATAATATATATATATATATATAATATAATATATATATATATATTAAGTTTATTTTGTTTTATTTGGAATAATAAGGATAAATATAATATCATTGTAATTGGAGTGATGAGATAAAGATATGTTATTGCATTAGAAATCAAATTATTAAGTTATAATATTTAAATTGTGTAACATTAGGTACTTTAAGGTTTATAAGGTGTTAATTGGACTTATCTCGGGTGGTGGGGAGGAATGATTGTTATCCTCCCTACCCAAGTTCAATTCACTTCACTCAAGTGACATGATGAATTTTCTTGTAATGGCTTAGGGTCTCATTGTTTAGTTTGAAAAATGCTTTGAGGACCAAAACATGTATATTCCTCATATGGAATATAAAGATAATTCTCATGGAAAAAAGGTTGTAAGGTGTTTTCAAAAGTTATAAGGAAATACTTAATAAACATATAATATCTAAATTGAAGTTTAGGATCATGTATATTCTCGGAATATAAGATAATTCTCATGGAAAAAAAAATTGTAAGGTGTTTCCAAACTTATAAGGGAATACTTAATAAAATTATGATATCTAAATTGAAGTTTAGGATCTTTGAGTGTGCACCTCATCACTATTGATGCATAATGATATTTTTGTTATATTACTTTTTATGAAAGTCAAATCAAATACATCCACGTAAATCTATAATAATATAATATAATGAAGGAAAGTACATGAATATAAACAACAATACAATAAAAAAGTACAACAATACAACAATACAATCTCAAGACATGAAAAGGGACAAAATCATTTGCACTTGAAAACGAATTCGCTCACAACTTTGAAGCGTCTTGTATTATAAGGTTAATTGCAATATTTCTTTTTGTAAAAAATTTGGATGCCTTTTTTTAATCAATTTTTTAATTGCAATTCTAGAGTTTGAGTTTCTCTTTGACTCTTTAGGAGCCTATAAATGGTGTTGGACCTGCCAACATGTTAGGGGATTTCCCGAGTAAGAAGTCCTAACTAGACCTCAGACCATTTGGAGTAGGAGTCCCAGCAGTGGGGTAGTACGGTATTGCCTTGACTGCGGTTGCGTGTAGAGGTAAGTAAGATGTCCTTATTGGAAGCAAGGGTGTGACCTTGCAGCAAGTCAAGGAAAGTGCATGGAAAAGCTCTAAATCACGGAAGGGGAGAAGAGTGCGCCCCTTAGAAGTCTGTGATAGCACGCAGCTTGAAAGGGAACACACGAGCTGAAAGACATCACGAGATGGAAAGCAGGATAGCCGACGATCCAAAGTGATGAGCTCTACCAACAACACGCTTCGATAAGATTCATACAAACACATAATGAATATTCCATACATACATACGTAAATTACAACTACATACATCATTAGAGTAACCAAGATAGTCGAACTACAATAACAATATATGCATGAAATGTGTTGGCTCTGTTATATTAAAAGAGTGAAAGATCCAATCATACATACAACCATGACAGCCACTAGACCTAATAGCGGAACGTTACAGTCACTGTCATATGCTCCTCCAAAGAGATGTACTCACTCTACACTGTGGAGAAGCCAAGGCTCATTACAATACACTCCAAGTTTTCTCTAAGTTATACCTATCGAAAGCTTGGCTCCCAAAAGCATGTACTATGAGTTATGAGGTTCTATATATAACAAAGGGTGGGGTGACCCTTGACATTCCCCTTTTCGACTCTTCACCTACCCTCGTGACTCTTCAACTTACACATGACTATTTACATTCTACTATTGACATTTGGTCTTTGACTTTACAGTACAATCTGCACATGTACCCATGTGAGACAAAAATGGGCTTGAGTAAGCCATGCAAGGCATCACTGGGACTCGGACAGCTATGGGAAGACTAACTCCTCGACATCCTCTTGGTGATCAATGGTAGTGAATTGATGCCAGGCTTGGTAGTCTATTATGGTGTCTGCATACTTCGTGGTGATATCTTTCTGAAAGCGAACTCTTGCCTTCATTGCATTTGGGTACACTGATTTGGCACCTCTGTCCAACTCATCAAATATCATGTGCGTCATGGTATTGAGTACAGTCAGACCAGTGACATACTAGTGCATAGTGTCTGCGCTCATCTGTAAGTCTGCATTGGTGGTTATGCGCATCAACTGCTCAAAGTACATGTCTAGCTCCATTCGGACTTGGTTCTTTGCCTTCGCCTCGGTGAGTGCGTCAATGGATGGGATCACATGCATGCGCACAATGACATCCATGCTCCCGAACACTCGTGCATGTGAAGCCTGTAAGCTGGTGATGAGCTTTGGGAGTTCCTCATAGTTATGGATCTGACTCCGAATGTGTGCCTTCAACTCCACTGCCTTTGGCTTCATATTTGGCAAGCACAATGAGGCTCCCTTTTACCTCATTGACCATATATGCATGTGATCGAAAACAGTGTGTATGTACGTCAAGATGCGTTCTCTCCTAGCACAACGTTGCTGCCAACCATTAAGATGGACAACTAACTTATGCACGGTGACGAATCTGAAGTACAACCTATGCATGATTATCTCAAGACACGATGCTTCATCAAGTATCGCTTTCTTCAACTCTACTGTTGTCGGATGTTGTAGCTTTCTTTTCTCCCTGTTTGGCCGCTTGTAGCTCCTTAGCCATGCACTCATTCTCAACTATCAAGAATATCACACTCGAGCTGGTGGCTTTGGGATATGCCTTTGTAGCATTGGCTAATGCAGCTAGATGTTTGCACACATTAGACACAATCACTCATTCCTAAAAATGCGCAAGAGATAAATGGACATTCGGGGTGGACACTCTGCGCGGCTACACAACTCTGTGTTGTAACTCGTCAAAGGATATGTTGTGCACATCTACTTCCATATTATCCTCAAGGATTTTGGTGTCTCCTTGATCACTTGGGACTTGCTCTGCTCCCAGATCTGGTGAAGATGGTGGAGTGACCTCTTTTTCTTTGGGCATGAGGTATGTATCCTGATCTTGCTCTGGATAAACCACATCTGTGTCCATTTGTTCCAACATATGTTCAATCTCCTAAGAAAATTCTTGCTCCTGCGACTTCTCACCATGTTTGTTATCTGCTAGTTGCTATAAAGAATCAATAACCTGTATTGGTGCAGTTTCATCAATGTGTGCATGTTGCGCCTCCTGATGTTCCTGTTCTTGTTGTGATTCCTTCTCTCTTCTGTGCAGCTCTTATTCTCCCCTTAGTTGTTGCTTCAACTCTTGCAACTTCTTCTCTGCTCCTCCAGTTTCTGCTTCTCCCTTTGCCTTCGCGCAATCCTTTTGTTGTGCTATCACGTCTTTGCCTCAATCTCCAAAGCTACTCTTAATACAAGTGGATCTGCTTTAAACTTGCAACGTTGCTCCGCCTCTGCACTGTCGGCAACCTTCCTCTTTCCTTTGTCATGCGTAGGTCTATTGCCCTTTATTGTTACTGATGTTGCTACTCTCTAAGATGTTGTTGCCTTGTGCACTATTAACTACTCTACATCCACTATGACCAGTTCATGAAGCCTTGAGGAGTTATAACATTATCTCCATGGGTCTTCCTTAGGCCGATGACATGCCCCGTGGATCCAAGGATGATACACTCTCGCAAAGTGGTCCTCCACTAAGCGATGCGGGTCATGTGGATTGAAACTTCTAGTGTCGAAGGTGAATCTCTTGAATTCCTTTGTCTCGACCTCAACATGCTTGAGATTCTGGATCTCATACAACTCGATCCGCAAAGGAAGAGCGGGCCAAGGTGCCTTCTTCTTCCTATGCAGTCTTGCTGACAACCCTCTTGAGATGTGGTATGCAACCTCTTTCATGACCAGCTTGTCCATGGAAAACTTCGGTAACACATGTGGAGCCTTCTCCGCGATGTACACTTGGATGAAGGTGCCAAGGGGTGAGGCATACCAATCTGCTATGTTAACCAATGCCTCCACTGTTTCCTCTAACATGCAAGGTTGATCCTGTTCAAAGATCATCCTGTACACCGAGGTGACAAAGTGGTCTGATAGTTGTAGTATAACTCCATGGAAGTTGCACTCGGAGAACAACCTGCAATATATGTGCATAGAGGTTTCTGAAGGTGTCCATGCCCAACCCAAGCCAGGGAACTGTTGATGAGCACATATTGCATCAAGTATGTAAGTGGGCATGAAAATCTTTGCTTGATGACCCTTGGGCGGATGCCGAGCATTTGTTACTTGCCCCTTCAGCTGGAGAGCCAACATGTCGGACCAATTGAAAGGTCTTCCTTCATTCGCCAGTTGATCCAACACAATCACCCAACTCTACGGGAAGGTCTTTGTGCTCTCTTGGACGTATAAGTGGCATGCGAAGATGACCAAGAACTGATAAGCCTTCTGTAATGTCTTCCTCTTGTATACTTGGTTGGGCATTGTCTTGAAATTAGATGGCTTTCTCACCCAGCTCTTCAAGATATCTCTTGAGTTTGCACTGTTACTAGGATTGGTGAAGAGTGCATCCATTGTGTTCACCAGCTGCAGCAAGTGATACATATCCTGAAATTCCTCTTCCCTGAAGGTAGCAAGTTTTGTTCCACTGGCACTACTCAACACCATTGTCTTTGGATCAGTATGTGAGACAATCCAATGGATTATGTCCACGCATGGAAATGCGAGATACCTGCATGCAACCCGGTACAAGCTAGACTTGTGTATGTTGACATAGACTATGCAGTCTTCCAGATTCTCCTCAAAGGTGCCTGAAAAGATGTCATTGATTTCTTGCCATTTGATCTTGATATCCTTGTCTATGAACAACTTAATGTCATCATAGATGGGCAAGCTCATAGACACTTGCTCAACCACATCTCCAATTGTGCTCTTGATGGTGTCCTTTGACCCTACTCTCTTGGAAGCCATTGTACCTGTACTGCTAAGAGACTAATGAACACCTGTGATACCTAGAGATAGAGAAACACTCATGGAAATTAAACCGTTAGTTGAAAACCAAAAGCAACTTCAGAACTGACATGCAACACACCTAGGTAACTGACTGGGAAATTTGCGCAATTTTCACTGCGAGGCTGGGAGACTGACTTCCAAAACTGCGCAAAGCATAGTTTAGGACGTCAATGAGCTGACTAACTACTGGAAATATGCAGATCATAGTCCACCTTGGTCTGTTGAGGACTAGAACTGCGCAATGCATAGTTTCAATTAGCATGACTGCAACCCTGGAAAATTGCATTGCACAATTTCGGGGGCCACTGAGGCATTACCTCTCAGAATTGCGTAAAGCACACCCTAGGAGGCCAGTGTGAGGCAAGATTTGCACAATTTCTAGGACCAAGGCAAGGCCTTCCATCCCATAAATGCATTGTACAAGCCGGGCATGGCAAGGTCTAAGCCAAGGCAGCTCAGACCCGTCGACGGTCGACTGAAAACAGTCAGGAGTGAAGTTGGGTGAAAACATGAGTGAATGAACATGCATGCAATCAGTGAGTGCAAGATTCAATAAAATGGGAAAACAATGAGGTGTGTGAAGCGAGTCGCTGCAATGGCGACCGTCATTGCAAAATAGTGTCATGCATGCAACAATAAGGAAATGCAATGGAAAACTTGAAACGATTCTTCTACAAGATAACATACATTAAAACAACAGCAAACATTCAATAAAACCAAGAAAACAACACTCACACAAACCGAAATACAAAAAGCAACAGAAAAGTAGCAAAAGACATGAAAAGCGGACTTACTCGAAAAAAGTTGTGTTGAGTGTGCATAAGTTTCCTAGATGAAATGGGAATGCCAAAGCTCCAAGATCGAAGTGAAGAATGAGCTCTAAGGTGTCGAATAAATAGTTTTGACAAGATCGAGGCTTATGACGCGCATGCCACAAATCTAGGAAGAAGCGACACTTAGCGAGAGGTTTCTAAAATGGATTTTGCATGTAACTCCCAGCTACTAAAAATAGATCCCTAAAATCTAGGGATACTTTTTGTTTTTTTGTTTTTTATTTTTCAGGAAAAACTTCCCATGCATGCAAGGCAAGATTGCTCAATCTTGAAGGGAACCAATTAACTTGTGATCAATGCAATGGACAGCAAGCCTTGGGATGACTTATGCACAATTTCTAGGCTAAGTGGCTTAGGCTGCCGCTCAAGCTCTACACAATTTATGAACTGAAGCCAACGATGCCGGCTAGAACTACGCAAATTTTGAGATCAAGCCCGGTGAGCGGCTACTCTGCGCAATTTTCAAGGGGAAGGCAGTCTGTATGCTCTGCACAATTTTGGAAAGCAATTGGCTGCGTTGATGCTCTGCGCAATTCCGGAAAGCGAGGTTGGTTGCCCTCCAGTTCTATGCAATTCTCCAATCCAACACAAGAACCAATTGAAGACCAAGTCACAGGAAGTCATCTTACGGGTGAAAGGAAAACAAGTTAGCGAACACAAGCTGATAAGCCAAAGAAACTCAACTGAAAGCATAAGTACCTGGGCAGTGCAAGACATGCTGCTAACGATGGTTGGTAGGGAGGCTCCAAAACGAAGCTAAGGAAAAATTTTGGAAGATGGTTGTAGCCGCTACAACAGAGCCTTATCTCAGGGTGGAGTTGCAATAAACTCTTTTGAAGTATTTAAGATCTTATTTTTGTGTTTATTAACATCTGAAAATGTATATGACATCTTTTTATCTAACTCGAAATTGAATAGACGAAGAAGTGTTATAATTGATCACTATTTGGTGTTGTGACATTTTGGTCTTTGAATACAACATTATTGTGATACTCTTTTTTGGTACTTGAAGCACTTCTTTGAATCATAATGGCAAGTATCACAAATTTGTTTAGTTTTCTACACACTCTAATTAGTATTATAGCATGATCAGCTATTCAAATCAATAAAACTTATTTAGTTGTGTACTACATGTATGCACATCATGCACAAAAGTATTGATCTCTTTCAAATTGATAACAAGTTAATTGATGAATAGCATTTTTTTTACCATCAACGTTTTGAACACATACTTCAACATAATCTATTATTTAAATTAACTATTGTTGAAAGTGACCATAATGGAGTTATAGAGAATCCTTCAACTATGAATTGGACAATGAAATTTGATGATGACACTATGCATGTAGATGATGAATTGGATATAAACAATACTGACAAAATTACCAACTTAATGAGAGATCAAGTTTTCAATTTTTTTAGAAGTTATATCAAATCATGATTTTCATGTAGATTTTGAAAAATAGTGATACATCACACTTTTTGGGGGGGGACATTTTTTGACACTTCAAATATTTTTATCTATAAAGTATGGACATTTAAAAAATGGTTTTTAACCATTTTTCAAGTTGTTTCCTTTTATCTATAAAGTATGGACATTTAAAAAATGGTTTTTAACCATTTTTCAAGTTGTTTCCTTCCTCCCCTAAAATGTTAGTTTTTTCATTGTTTTTCAATATTTATTTATTTATTAAATACCTCCCTTTTTTAAATGAAATTTCATTTTTTGCAATGTTAAAAAACTAGGTTAATATTTTGAAATTTAGATTCTCATATAATTGTATTATTAGCCATATTTTTAAATATACTTTAAAATATCATTTTTAACATTTATTTATTTTTATCTCACTTTGATACACAACATTTAATTGTCATTGAAAAAGAAATAATTTTAAAAGATTTCAAATATAAGGTATAAATAATAATAATAAATACACATTTCAAGAGCATTTTTCTTAAAATGAGATGTAAAATAAATGGATTTTACTTTTTAAAAAATTGAAAAAATATAGAAAAACACAAATTTTCTAATGAATTTATATTAAAAATATGATTTATATTATATAAAAATAAATAAAAAAAAAATAATAATGATTCACATAAAAATAAAAATAAAAATTACATAATAAAATATCAATTATAAAACAAAAATAAATGAAAAATTATTCTTATAATAAAATATCAAAGTTAAAAGTCTTATGGGGACAACTCAATTGGTGATCGAAGTAATGTGAAATATGTGAAAATTGAGAGATCCGGGGTTTAAATCCCCTCGGTGTGACCCAGTTTACGGAGAGAAAGACAAGTCATAGACTCTCAGAAGTTTACTAGGAGTTATGTGTCAGGCAGTGGGTTGTTGTGTTCCTCTGAGATACAAAAAAAATATCAAACTCAAAACAAAAGCGACAAAAGCGAGAAGGATGTTCTTCTTCCTCGATGAACAAATTGAAATATACTACGCCTAGGGATTGGCCACTCTAACAAATAACTAGGCTAAAATTTTGGCTCTTTGCAAAGGACTGGAGTTTTCCATCCGTAAAGACATAAAGAGAATGTTGGTTTTAGAAGATTCCAGGATTGTTATAAGGCAAGGTTCCAAATTAAAATCAGAAAGAGGAAATCCTAACTTCACAATTTTGAAAAAGATCGCTTAGCAACTGAAGAAATTTGAGGAGATTCATCTTCACATATATAGGCAACTGAATGGGGTAGCGGATAATCTTACTAATCAAGGTGAAAAATGAGGCAAAGAATATTGGATTTAAACCATAATCTAAGGTCATTTTCCCCAATCCCATGAGGGTCCCTCAAATAACCTGATCTGAGTCATTTGGCCGACCTAGCCATCAGCTTTTGAAAAATGAGTGATTAAATGTTTTTGAAGGCATCGCCGAGGGTAGTGATATCCAAGCATCTCATACTTTGGATATTTTTGTATTCAATTACCTGTGCATGGAAGATGTGTGTAATGCATACATTATATTCTAGGAGTCTAAGATCATGTCAATCCAATGAATGGCAGGTGAAAACTGCGAGGATTAAATGGGATGTGTAAGTTTGTATAATTTGTCGAAGATTCGATCTCCTTATCTCTGCAATTTGTTTTTAAATGCTTTGCATTATATCTCAGGACAAGTCATAAATCATATGGCAGCATCAGATCATTCCTCCGAGTTTTGGATATAGGCAGATATGGATATTAATTCTCATCTCGAGCATTGAAACCATGCCTTACATGTACTTATTGAGCGGTCCTACGAGAATGTTCTACCAGAACCATTTGCGCTAAAGCTATTCTTATGGATAGGAAGGATAAGTCTGAAAAGGAAGGATTTAAATACCTTTGTGGAGCCAGCAGAGGAGAATGCATTACCATGAGCATTGGCGTCATTCTGTAGACAATTTGTCAAAGGCAATCTGTTGAATGATTGAAATCTCCAACAGACGAGAAGGAAAAGGATATGTGAATGGCTACAGACCAAGATGGATAAGTTGGCAATAATGGAAGCTAAGTTGTTGGCGAAGGAAAAGGATGCAAGGTTTCAATTGTTGGAAAAGCGATGTGAATGGCTACATACCAAGATGGATAAGTTGGCAATAATGGAAGCTAAGTTGTTGGCGAAGGAAAAGGATGCAAGGTTTCAATTGTTGGAAAAGCGATGTGAATGGCTACAGACCAAGATGGATAAGTTGGCAATAATGGAAGCTAAGTTGTTGCTCCTGAAACTCAAAATAAATGGGATGGATCCCTTATCTAATGGTGAGCCTATTGTTAATGTGATAGCCCAAGTCACTTTTCACCTGGGTAGATATTATAAATATTTTGAAGAAAAAAATGCACATAGGCTGAGTCAAGGGACACTAATTCCAGGGTTGAGGGGGTCATGCTTCTTGGGACAGATGGCGAGTAAGGAGCTACAGACGATGTGGCACTCAACTGATTGACCTGCAAGATTTGGAAGGCAGATATTAATAAAAAAAATTAGAATTGAGGGAGAGATGAAAGAAGGTTAATTGGTGCAGAGGATGTGGACTAGGCAGGAAAGAAATAACCACCCAGAAACAAAATTTGGAGGAGTTGGGAGTGCTCTGAAATATTGGCTTAACATTGTTGGTGTGGTTCGACTGGAGGATTGATACTTGTACCCATCTTAAGGTAGAGCAGGAAAAGCAAAGTTGATGGGAAGCTACTCAACCATGAGGGAGATCTCAGCCACTAAAATTCCTGGAAATTGGCAGCTTGGACCTCATTCTGGGAGCAATCCCCTTATGCGCTAGAATCTGGTTCGGGGGAGACAATTGCATGAGAGATTTGATCACAGTTAGTCAATGGTTGGGAGGTGAATTCTTGTTCCTGACCCAATGCATAACCCATTTGAAATATATGACTCCCTTATATTAATTGTACAACAAATTATTGTTATTGCTAGTAGACTAGATACATAGCTTGTGTAAGTTTGAAATGTGGTCTTGATTGATGTTGTGGAATATTTCAAGATATTGTGTGTAATTACTTGCATCTCCTTGGAGTGCTTGGAAATTTTATGAGATGGTGTGTATGGTCTATACAACAAACTATGTGTAACTAGAATGCATGAACTATTCGTAAGGCACTATGTATCGAAATGTGTATGTATTTCCCCCTTATACACTAAGTTGGAAATGCAACATGCATTAAAAATCAGAGCATATAAAGAGTATTAAAAAGTTGACCTATCTTGTACTGGTTGTTGGCTTCTTCTGAAGGGAAAATATCATCCACGCCTCTTTCATGAGATTCAAAGAGTATTAAAAACTTGACCTATCTTGTACTGGTTGTTGACTTCTTCTGAAGGAAAAATGTCATCCACGCCTCTTTCATGAGATTCAAAAAGATGGGGATTGAAGTTGGTCCTGTTTCACGAAAGCTTGTTTTACCCTATGAGCAGTCTATCGCTTTAGGAATCCTGATTGGATCGGTATAAAAAAGGTGTTGTCCGACCTAAAAATAGTAACTTCTGTGTATTAAAAGTTTGATATTGTGGATTTATACGATCAAGTCTTGTGCATGGGATTCTTGAAGGAAAGCTCGACTAATATGATGAAGTGTAATATAATATAGTTAAAACAATTTAGCAAAATTAAAATAGACATCTATAGTATTCTTCAATGAATGTAACACTGGGGACTACTCAAAAGATTATTCTTGTCAAAATTATATAAATATAATTGAAGAGACACATTTTCCTCTCTTTCATGCAGTAGACCTCCATTTAGAACTTACAAATCCAATGTGACATGAAATGAGTTATTCTAAATTGTTTATTCTATTCTCTCCATGACTTTCCACTGTCAATGTTGTGTCAGGATCTTTATTCAAAATTGTTGGTTCTACTCTCTCCATAACTCTTATTGTTTTACCCTCTCCTTGACGAGCCACCTTTAATATTGGTAACATGCTTTTACACAGGAACTTGTATGACAGCTAAACTTGTCTTTCATAGCATGAATAATGTATGTTGAAACAAAATTTGTGTGAGCGGATCATAAGAATTTGATCATCGTTTTTAATCACCTTCTAGAACAAAATGCTCAAAACCCAATTGTAAACAATTCAATATCCCATCAATAATGGTTGTCATATTTTTGTGTTGTTACTATGGTACCTATGCTTTACATGATCCTTATTGTCATTATACTAATCTTTACCTTTTCCCCTACCTGATTAACCTATGTTTTACGAGATCCTCCATTTTTCATAATATACTTTAGCGACCAATAAGAAGAGTCCAAAAAGTTCAATGGCAGGTGTTATGGAATTCCTATTATGGCATAAAATATCCTCATCTGAGAAAAGAAGATATAAAATCACATTTGTTGACAGGATTGGTTTGGGCATAAACTAAATCCAGCCTGAAGTTGAACCCTTCAATAACTTGTTGATCATTAACCTGGAAAACCAGTTGGGCAGAGCTTCGAATAAATTATTTGTTCAACCTTGCATAAGAAAGTGAGAACACAATCCTGATTTATGAGTGTACATAAGCAAAAGTTATGTAATGTGGTGGATAAGCAAATACACTTCCTTCAATTGGATTTGAATGAAGCTTTGTTGCTCTAATTCTTTGCTTGCGTTATGGTACACGACCTAGCAAGGCCTGGAGTTTTCTCATGTTATGATTAATAGGATTATCTCCTTCTCTCTGAAAATTATGAATGAGAGCAGGTTGGAAGGTTTTCTTTTAGTGGGTCTCTTTACTCCAATCTATTTTAAGACACAATCCTTTTTTGTTACTCCATATTTAGTGACTTTGATGGTTTTATTGCCCACTCTATGGTAATTATATATTGTTCAACTACCTTTTTAACTAATTCCTTATAACTACTACATCTGCACCATATTGACCTTAAAAAGGGTCAACACCCGTACTATTGTGAAGTGTAGCGATGAAGCTATCTGATGCACTATGGGGAAACCTGCCAGTGTGCATTATGGCTAGGATGAATCCTACAGGTTACATATTGATAGTTTATCTATATCTGCTTCATATGTTACTCATCGTTTGTTTGTATCACTGCTTATGTGTCTCGTGCGTTATGGAAATGTGGAATGCTTACGATATGGTTCCTGGATGTTGCGGTTTTGTTCAAATGATGATATGATCTGCAGAAAGATGCTATAACCATGTGTCAATTCAGGCCTCCAGCCATGAGTCAACTCAGTTTATTGTGGATATTGATGCTCTATGAAACCCCCAAGGATAATCATGTAAACTAGTTTCACCTATTCACTGATTATTCAGGCCTCCAGCCATGAGTCAACTCAGTTTGTTGTGGATATTGATGCTCTATGAAACCCCCAAGGATAATCATGCAAACTAGTTTCACCTATTCACTGATTTTACATTTACATTAATGAAAGTCCTTACCTCAATACTTTTTTAATGATATAATTTTTCAATATCCAATTAGATGTTTGAGTGAAATCAGGCATTTGTCCATAGTAGCAGTTATTGAGAAAGCTATGTATCAATATTTTAAGGCCCACAGTCATGAGAAAAAATATATATATAAAAGAAAATTTTACTTCCATTCTCGTAATGACGCGATGAAAGTCTAGTAACATAGGTGTGTTACAGTCAATTTGGAAGATGAGGAAGTTGGTAAAGGTCTGCAGTCTTCAGAATTTCAAGTTGCAGTGGCGTATGGAGAAAACGCACCCCATAGGACATAAGAGAATCGGATCACTGCTAAAGAAGTCTGGCCCTCTGGTGTTATTTAACTTTGAATGTCATAGTCAATGTATTGCAAGTTTCCTCTCTTGGGAAGTGGTTTTTTTTTTAGAATTTACGAAAGATTTCAATATAGAATCGAAGTCAAAAAAAACCCATAATGGCAAGAAAATTTTGCTAGGGATGTATTGGAATATCGAAGCTTTTGAAATATTAAAGTGTAGTATAAATGATAACCATTTTAGTAAACAAAAAAAATATTAAAGTCAAAACATGACAAGTACAACTTGTTGGTTTGCAAAATTGAGTTTTTTTTTTCAAAAATAACTTAATATTACTCAACAACATCATATAAGTCAAATTCATCATCTTCAAAAGCTTTATCATCATTTTTTTGTGGTATTTTGTGTTTACATTAGATCATTCAAGAATCCAAACTTCAGTCTGCTCACCTTCCTCTCCTGCAAAAAATCTGCTTCAAGCATTACAATTACATAGCCAACTCTGCCATAGGTTCAGCGGGAGAAATCATGACCTTATGGGAAAGCTCACAGTTCGAGCTCATCTCCTCTGTGGCTACTCGTCATTCCATAACTACAGTCTTGAGAATAATAGGCTCTAATGACAGCATTTGCATCACCAATATATATGCCCCCCATAATGTGATTGATCGAATCAAGATGCTTCAAGATATCTCAAATTTGATGGATTCCATCCACATGCCTTACAAAATCATCGTTGGTGGCCTCAACATGATAACAAATCTTGGGGAAAAAGGGAGGAATTCGGAAACTGAACAAAGATTCAGAAGCCTGTCTAGCCAACTATTGAAAGCCTCAACCTCATAAACATCCCAATAAATAATGGCACCTTTACTGGGAATAATAGAAGAAGATGAAAACGACAAATAGCTTGAAGGCTAGATCGTTTCCTCTTCTCAGAAGAAGCCTACCTCACCTCCTGGGAAACAAAGGCTCGAATTCTCCCTCAAGCTGGCTCTAACCATTCGCTGATCTCACTGAAGATTCATATATTTCCTGGCCCCAAGAACAAGCCATTCAGATTCAAGGCCTTCTAGTTGGATCACCCAGATTTCTTGGGCAAGATGAAGCAATGGTGGGACGACTCGACTACTAGAACTGCTAATAAGATGTACACCTTTCAACAGAAATTAAAATACTTCAACGAGGAAATCAAAAAATGGAACGGGAAAACTTTTGGCAATATTATCACTGACAAAAAAAACTTGGAGCACAAAATGGAACTCCTCCAGCGACAAATCATCAATGAAGGCATCACAAAACACAAAAATCAAGAAGAGCTCAAATTACAACAAAGCTGGGAGGAAAGAGCCACACAAGAAGAGAAACTTTGGCAACATAAATGTAGAATAAACTGGCTAAAATGTATTGCCTTCTTCCACAAATCAATGATCCAGTGCAAAAGGAATAACTGAATTCTGGCTCTAAAGAACCGACAGGGACACCTCATACATTCTCAGGAGGAAATGAAAGACGAACTAACTCAGTACTTCAGCACTCTCCTCACAGAGCCAAGGAATAATCAGTGAAAAATTACCAACCACATTCCTAAAATCCTCACTGAGGATCATAATAGAATGCTTATGAAAAAGGTTTCACTCCAAGAGGTGGAGGAAGTTGTCATGAGTATGCCCAACAAGACAGCTCCTAGACCGGATGGGTTTACCATTTACTTTTACAATGCCTGTTGGTTTATCTTAAAAAATGATAATCCAAGAATCCAAAATCCAAAAGTTTGTCTTAAAAGCTCTCAATGCCACCTTTCTCACTCTAATTCCCAAAGGCGACATAGCGGACTCCCCGGACAAGTTTCATCCCATTGCCCTCTTCAATGTCATATACAAGATCATCTCCAAAGTTTTAGTCAACCGCTTGAAAATCATCTTGCCTCTTCTAATCTCCCAACATCAAACAAGGTATGTGGAAGGTAGACAAATAATGGACAGTATCATCCTCTCCCATGAACTTATCCACTCCCTTAAAATGCAAAAGAAACCTAGTATGATGATCCAACTAGATATGTCCAAGGCCTTTGACAAAATCAGTTGGCAAGTTTCATCCCATTGCCCTCTTCAATGTCATATACAAGATCATCTCCAAAGTTTTAGTCAACCGCTTGAAAATCATCTTGCCTCTTCTAATCTCCCAACATCAAACAAGGTATGTGGAAGGTAGACAAATAATGGACAGTATCATCCTCTCCCATGAACTTATCCACTCCCTTAAAATGCAAAAGAAACCTAGTATGATGATCCAACTAGATATGTCCAAGGCCTTTGACAAAATCAGTTGGCCCTACATGAGGGAAGTTCTAATTGCTTATGGGTTCAACAAAGAATGTATTAAATGGATAATGGTGATGGTTACAAGACCTTTTTTTATCAATCGTCCTGAATGGCTCACCCTCTTTGCCCTTTCACCCCTTAAGAGGCATTAGGCAGGGGGACCCGATTTCTCCCTTTCTCTTTGTCATAATGGCTAAAGGGCTCAGCCTATCCATAATTGTTGCCTTATCTTCCAATGACCTATCCAGCCTCAAGCTCTATGCATTAGCTCCTCCTTCCATGCGCCAACAATTTGTGGATGACACTCTGCTCATAGGTCTCCCTACTGCTAAAAAAGCCACTCCCTTCAAGGCCATTATGTCTGATTTCTCTGCTGCCTATGGCACCTCCATCAATCAAGAAAAATCTAAATTATTCTTCAATATCTCTCTGTCCATTCAAAGAAACATTGCTATAATCCTTGATTTTCCTATTAGCATCCTCCCCTCTAGATACCTCGAGGTTCCCCTCACATACAAGCCAATGGCTAGCTCCACTTGGAAAGCCCTGTTAAGTAAATTAGAAAAGAGGCTAGCAAATTGGACCTTCATATCGCTAAATATGGCAGGCCACCTAGTTCTTGTAAAATCAGTTTTACAGGCTATTCCTCATTACTTGTATTCGGCTCTGGTTGCCCCTAAAGCGATTTCCAACGCAATCAAAAATCTGCAAAGGAACTTCTTGTGGAGAGGTGTGGAAAAAAAACAAAAAGGGGCTCTAGTAGCATGGGAAAAATATGTGTAAGCCCAAAAATAATGGTGGCCTTGGATTCAGGGACACTGAGCTCCTAAGAAGAGCCCTAGGAGCTAAAACTCTTTAGAGATGGATAGTAAACCCCAACTCCCCCTGGGGAATCCTATGGAAGGCAAAACATGCTCCCACCCACTCGCAAGAGCAAATTATAAGGCTCAATGGAAACATTAAAAGTTCAATGATATGGAAACAGGCGTGAGAGAACCAAGCAATTAACCATAAACATAGTTTCTGGGAAGTGGGAAATGGGGACAAGGCACTCTTTTGGGAAGATGCCTAGCAGCAAAGGCCAGACCTCGACAAAGACCAATATCAACAGATCAAGTTTGAAATGCAAAATAAGGGTAGGAGCAAAGTCTATCACTATTGGAAACCTAACATAAAAGGTGATCGATGGAGAGAATGGATTGATGAGAAAGAGTGGGATCCCCCAATAAGCGCCAGGTGTGGGATGAGCTATCAAGTGAACTCCAAAAGAGACAAATTCTCTACGATGCCTTAGTGGACAAGATCCGATGGGGACAAAACCCAGCAAAGCACTTCAATATAAAGGAAGCATATAGATACATAGCTCTACATGACCAACTTCAACCAAACCCCAAATGGAATTCGTTGTGGGACAGAAGACATTGGCCAAAAATCTCCATCTTCCTTTGGCCAAAAAAAAGGATTTATCAAACACTCCAAATGCTACCTATGTCAGCAAAAAGAACAAACTTCAAATCACTTGCTAAATGAATGCCCCTATGTGAATAACTTATGGAACTAGGTCAATCTGGTCTTTAAAGCATCAAATCGCGACCTCTCCATTCTTAACACTATCGAAAATTGGTGATCATCCTTCTCCCCCAATCCTCTTGTCAATAGGGCATGGAATCGCGTCCCAGGGATATTATGTTGGCCACTTTGGAAGGAAAGAAACACCAAATTATTTTGGGGAACCACATTATAGGAGGAAATCACCCTCTCTAATGTGAAGAAATCCATTCAAGAGTCTATGGCCTCTTCCATTCTTCAAGATCCCATCGACCCTCCCAGCAACACAAACTTGAGAATTCTTACCATGTTAGATCTCCATCTCGCTCACGCCCCAGACGCCTCCCCCATTTCCAAAAACAAAGGTTCGAACGGCAAATGGTCACCCCCGGAGCAAGGGACCATTAAGTTGAACTACGATGGAGTGACCAAAGTTAACCCGGCTTGGCAGGGTTCGAAGGGGTCTTCAGGTACGCTTAAGGGGAAGTCTTGTGGATATACAAGGGCAACATTAGCTCATCAACCAATAATGTGGTCGAACTACATGCTCTGGAACATGGAATCACAATTGCAAATAGCCACAAGTATAGCCCCTTGATCATCGAAGGTGATTCAACTCTGGTGACGCTGGTTAGCAAGAAACTCCAACAGGGGATGGAGGCAACCAAGGTTTCAGATAATTGGCACTTAAACAAAATCCTTCAAAGAATCAAAACCAACATTGAAAGCATGGAAGGGCTACATTTCTAGGCAATTAGAAGAGAAAGGAACAAGTTGGCGGACAAGTTAGCCAACGAAGGTACCACTGGTAACCTCTGGTTGCAATCCAGATCATGGCATGCCCTGGACGAAGGCGATCTCCATCAACACTACCATTTCATCAATGCCAACAACAACCAAAAAAATGAGAAATAATTGTTCGAGAATCTCCAATCACATCAATGATGGTTCAAGGAATATGGAGAAATGTGGTTCTGACAACTATATGCCCAAGGACATCCTTTTTTCAAAAGTCATGCTCCATAACCCTCCTACGGCTCCACTCTCACACAAGGTCGCCACCCTTCTTTCCTATCAGCTCGATGAGGTACCCTCTCCACCACCTACCCGTAGTACCTCCCACACTCCACCTTCTCTCCCCTTCCCTCTGCTCCTCGCCATTGTTTTAAAAAACAAAGGCGCTAACTCCGACTTGGCTGAGTTAGAGCGAGCCAATACCTGGCCAAGTCGGCTCAGTGGCCGAAACAGAACGGCTAGCCAAGTTGTTACCAAGCCAGTCATTGACTCAGTCAACTCGACCGACTCAATAACAACTTGGCCGACTCAATAATGACTAGATCAGTGCAATAACAACTCAATCAACTAGACTCTTTGACAAAAATCCTGAAGCACATTTGCCAAAATTGTTCTACTTCCTACGTATCAATGGTTGGGTCACTGTTTATTGCATATTTATAGCCCTAAAGTAATCCATCACTATGAAAAAGTTTTGCAAATTGCAAGGCCAGTATGGTTATCCTAGGGGAATGAATTAGAAAACTGAAGTAAAGATTTTCAGCACTCTATTGTTACTGTTCCTAAAGAGACCTCTAAATCCTACATCTCTCGAGTTGCTTTTTGAGGTGACATCAAAGTTAATTTTGATAAAGCCTTCCGATGGAGCCAGTTAATTGTTACTTGATGCATCTATCAGCAATACCAGTTTCCAAGTTGACTACGCTATCATCTGCAAGGAGAGATTTAGAGAGTTAAAAATCTGGGCTTCCTAGGGCTAAACTTGCCAGTCGCCAAGGTGCCATGGTTCAGCGAATATGGGAACGATTCAGCGAACATGGTTTCCCTCTTATTTTGAAGAATCCTCTGCCAAACTTGATCTAGGGTTAGAGACTTTATAACCCTTCAATTCGGTTCCTTACATACTGCCTAGAGCAAGAACCCTAGCAACAGATTCCAAGCTTTGTTGACCACTGGGGCTAAAAGAAACCGTAGTTCTCCACAAAGCCAAAGTTTCAATGGACATATACAAATCTCGGTCCATGTGGCCATATAAGTGATAACTCTTATGCCAAACATTGGCTGCAAATGAGCACGCGTTGAATAAATACTCCATTTCATCCCCTTGTTGTCTGCACATAATGCAATATGATAGGTCATTATATACCATTTTGAGTTGGTCCCAAGTAAGAATTCTCCTTCGACACACCAGTCTTAGGAATTCTCCAGCCAAACTTTCCTCCATAACAATGCCCTTTGGAATTGATGATGCTCCCGCGTCCCGCGTTGAGTTAATACTCCATTTCATCCCCTTGTTGTCTGCACATAATGCAATATGATGGGTCATTATATACCATTTTGAGTTGGTCCCGAGTAAGAATTCTCCTTCGACACACCAGTCTTAGGAATTCTCCAGCCAAACATTCCTCCATAACAATTCCCTTTGGAATTGATGATGCTCCACTGTGAGCAGATATGCCTCTCAAAGGGTGAAGACACCTTTGGACTAGTGTTGCCACCGTAAAATGTATGTTTGGATCTATGGACAAGGGGATCATAAAATTCTTTATTTCAAATTATAGTTTTTATCTAGGAACAAGTAAATTTTTATTTATATCAAAATTTAAATTCAAATTAATGTAATTTTAATTTTTAATTAAAATATATCAATTTATGATTTTAATTAAATATATAAATTAGATTTTAACATTGTTTTAAAAACATAAGAAATGATTGTTAGTCAGTTCAAAATTAAAAGAATTTTGAAATTTTAAATTTTAATTATAAAAAATTTAAAATAATTTAATTTAATAAAATTACTTTCAAAATTAAATGAATTTATGAAATTTTAAATTTTATAATTTTATCCAAAATTTTAATTCATTTTACTTCTTTAATTAAAAATCAATGAATCTGTTGTTTAAATTTATGATACAATGCAGCGCACAAGACAGGGGGCTGCAGCTCCAGGAGATAAATGAATAAACTGTGAGTGAATTTTTTATCAGATGCTAGCAGACATCAAAGAGGGCGTGGCTTCACTATACTTGGAGCGAAATTAATAAAAATCAATGAATCTGTTGTGTGAATTTATGATACAATGTAGCGCACGTGATAGGGGGCTGCAGCTCCTCGAGATAAATAAATAAATTGTGTGAATTTTTTATCAGATGGCAGCAGACATCAAAGAGGGCGTTGGCTTCACTGTACTTGGAGCGAGATTACTATTGTCCACAGCATAGGGAGGTAGAGAGCACAAGAAAGGGGGCTGTAGCTCTAGGAAATAAAATGAATAAATTGTGAGTGAATTTATGATCAAATGGTAGCAGACATCAAAGGGGGCGGTGGCGGTGGCTTCACTGTGCTTGGAGTGAGATTAATATTGTTCACAGTATAGGGTAGAGAATTCTATCAAATTAACAATACAGGTGGCTTCACTGTGCTACAGGTGGCTTCACTGTGCTTGGGGTGAGATTAATATTGTTCACAGCATAGGGGTAGAAAATTCTATCAAATTAACAATACATGAGGAAAAAAATGGATGAATAATAATAGACTGTAAACTGACAACTTAACAATACATGAGGTAAAAATGGATGAATAATAGACTGCCAACTGACAATTTTAGGCA
>APFE031660642.1:89672-127642 GCA_000404065.3 Pinus taeda
ATGAATGTATATACCTTAAGTTCTGTGGGAGTAAATTTATTTTCTTGATTTTATATGTAGATGACATATTGCTTGCCAGTAATGATAAGGATATGTTGCATCAAACTAAGAATTTTTTATTTAAGAACTTTGAAATGAAAGATCTTGGTGATGCATCATTTGTTCTAGGGATTGAAATACTTAGAGATAGATCTCAAGGTATTGTGAGGTTATCCCAGAGGAACTATATCGATAAGATTCTAACAAGATTTGGCATGCAAAACGGCAAACCAGGAGATACCCCTATATCAAAAGGAGATAAGTTTAGTCTGAAACAATGTCCCCAAACTGACTTAGATAAAAACCTCATGAAATATATTCCCTATGCCTCAGCCATGGGTAGCATCATGTATGCACAAGTATGCACGCGTCTGGATATTGCGTTCATTACCGGAATGCTAGGGAGATATTTGAGTAACCCAGGTATGGAACACTGGAAGGCAGCCAAGCGAGTGTTGAGATACCTAAAGAGAACAAGGGACTATATGCTCACGTATCGGAGATCGGAACAACTCGAGGTCATTGGATATACCAATTCTGATTTTGCAAGATGTGTCGACAGCATGAAGTCAACATCAGGATACATCTTTATGATGGCACGTGGTGCTGTGTCATGGAAGAGCGCTAAACAGTCATTGGTAGCCTCCTCCACTATGGCAGCTGAATTTGTTGCATGCTTTGAAGCATCTAATCATGGCGTATGGCTGAAGAACTTCGTCACAAGTCTAAAAATTGTGGATTCTATTCAGAAACCACTCAAATTATTATGTGACAACAATTCAGCAGTGTTATACGCAACCAACAACCGAAGTTCGTCAAAGTCGAAGTACATTGACATTAAGTTTTTGGTTGTAAAAGAGAGAGTGCAGAATAATGAATTATGTATAAAACACATAGGTACAGACTCCATGATTGCGGATCCTCTTACTAAAGGATTACCACCCAAGAAGTTTCACCAACATGTTGCTTGTATGGGTGTAATATCTGTTTAGGATAATTAGAAAATGTGGGAGTCTGAATATGTTTTAAGTTCTGTTTTTGATGTTCTATGTAATGCAATTGTAAACAATTTTGATGATATATACAAGTTGCATTCAGTTTCAGTTTCATTATTTCTTTCTTTAAAGTTTTAATTTTTGGCCTCATACAGTGAAGTAAAGGTGACTCAATTAGAAATAGGCATGTCTAATCACACTTGCGTGTAATTTCTAAACTATATGTCCAAATCAGATTCATGTCATTCAGTTATGTTGGCAGCGTGATTTATGTCAGTTTAGATGCAAATAAATGTGACAAATGCCGCTTAAGTCCTTTGTTAGCATAATTGATGGACGGAATTGTTTAAAAAATACGATAAGTAAAGACAGAAAAGTTGCATGCAATAAAGTTAAGGATATATAATCAAAAAGTTGCACTTGTCCATGTGGGAGATTGTTGGATTTAGAGACGTCTAATTACAATAATTAGGTTGGACATGTGTGCATTATGATTATGATATCAAATACTATCAGCAAGATTACATTTATGTAATGATTAAATATGCCAAATAATGTGATTAATTAAGTTATGGCATTGTATTTAAATAAGGATTTGGATACGAATACATATAGAATAATGTTAAACAATTATAATTGTTAATGGACCGATTATAGTTGATTAAAATAATAACAGTAATAAATTTGAGCTAAATAAGGAAATCAGAATCTATTCTGATTTATTTCAGTTTTTCTGGAAAGTTCCCGATTTCGAGATCTGATGAAATCTGAAATTCCAGATTTCTTGACAGACTTGTTTCCCAAGTATTAGCTAAATTTCGGCTGCCCTAGGATTAGGATTTTGCACTGCTATAAAAAGGCTAAGTCTCCAAAGCTTGCAATCAACCAAAAAAAAAAATTGTCTGCTCCATTGAAGACTAGATACTCTGTCATAATATTTAGGATAGCCAGAGAAAAGGATTGCAAGTTCTTGGAAGGACTCAAAAGCCAATAACTCAAGTCAAGACCAGGAGCCTTTGAAGATGGAAAGTAAGTTCTGATGTGCATTAATTTTAATTTCTTACAAAGGAGTAGATCTTGGTTAGGGTTTAAAGTAATTAAGAAAACCCACAAAGTAAAACCAACAAAGGGGAGGGTGCAACACTAGGACTTCCCAGGAGGTCACCCATCCCAGTACTACTCTAGCCCAAGCGCGCTTAACTGCGGAGTTCTGATGGAATCCGGTGCATTAACGCTGGTATGATCGCACCCTCCCCCTTGTTGGTTTTACTTTGTGGGTTTTCCTAATTACTTTAAACCCTAACCAAGATCTACTCCTTTGTAAGAAATTAAAAGTAATGCACAACAGAACTTACTTTCCATCTTCAAAGGCTCCTGGTCTTGACTTGAGTTATTGGCTGAGTCCTTCCAAGAACTTGCAATCATTTTCTCTGGCTATCCTGAATATTATGACAGAGTATCTAGTCTTCAATGGAGCAAACAATTTTTTTTTGGTTGATTGCAAGCCTTGGAGACTCAGCCCTTTTATAGCAGTGCAAAATCCTAATTCTAGGGCAGCCGAAATTTAGCTAATATTTGGGAAACAAGTCTGTCAAGAAATCTGGAATTTCAGATTTCATCAGATCTCGAAAAATAAATCAGAATAGATTCTAATTTCCTTATTTAGCTCAAATTTATTACTGCTATTATTTTAATCAACTATAATCGGTCCATTAACAATTATAATTGTTTAACATTATTCTATATGTATTCGTATCCAAATCCTTATTTAAATACGTATAATGCCATGACTTAATTAATCACATTGTTTGGCATATTTTAATCATTATATAAATGTAATCTTGTGATAGTATTTGATATCGTAATCATAATGCATGTATGTCCAACTTAATTATTGTAATTAGACGTCTCTAAATCCAACAATCTCCCACATGGACAAGTGCAACCTTTTAATTATATATCCTTAACTTTATTGCATGCAACTTTTCTGTCTTTACTTATCGTATTTCTTAAACAATTCCGTTCATCAATTATGCTAACAAAGGACTTAAGCGGCATTTGTCACATTTATTCGCAACTAAACTGACATAAATCACACTGCCAACATAACTGAATGACATGAATCTGATTTGGACATATAGTTTAGAAATTACACGCAAGTGTGATTAGACGTGCCTATTTCTAATTGAGTCACCTTTACTTTACTGTATGAGGCCAAAAATTTAAACTTTAAAGAAAGAAATAATGAAACTGAAACTGAATGCAACTTGTATATATCATCAAAATTGTTTACAATTGCATTACATAGAACATCAAAAACAGAACTTAAAACATATTCAGACTCCCACATTTTCTAATTACCCTAAATAGATATTACACCCATACAAGCAACATGTTGGTAAAACTTCTTGGGTGGTAATCCTTTGGTAAGAGGATCCGCAATCATGGAGTCTGTACCTATGTGTTTTATACATAATTCATTATTCTGCACTCTCTTTTTTACAACCAAAAACTTAATGTCAATGTACTTCGACTTTGACAAACTTCGGTTGTTGGTTGCGTATAACACTGCTAAATTGTTGTCACATAATAATTTGAGTGGTTTCTGAATAGAATCCACAATTTTCAGAGACGAAGTTCTTCAGCCATACGCCATGATTAGATGCTTCAAAGCATGCAACAAATTCAGCTGCCATAGTGGAGGAGGCTACCAATGACTGTTTAGCGCTCTTCCATGACACATCACCACCTGCCATCATAAAGATGTATCCTGATGTTGACTTCATGCTGTCGACACATCCTGCAAAATCAGAATCGGTATATCCAATGACCTCGGGTTGTTCCGATCTCCGATACGTGAGCATATAGTCCCTTGTTCTCTTTAGGTATCTCAACACTCGCTTGGCTGCCTTCCAGTGTTCCATACCTGGGTTACTCAAATATCTCCCTAGCATTCCGGTAATGAACGCAATATCCGGACGCGTGCATACTTGTGCATACATGATGCTACCCACGGCTGAGGCATAGGGAATATCTTTCATGAGGTTTTTATCTAAGTCAGTTTGGGGACATTGTTTCAGACTAAACTTACTCCTTTTGATATAGGGGTATCCCCTGGTTTGCTGTTTTGCATGCCAAATCTTGTTAAAATCTTATCGATATAGTTCCTCTGGGATAACCTCAGAATACCTTGAGATCTATCTCTAAGTATTTCAATCCCTAGAACAAATGATGCATCACCAAGATCTTTCATTTCAAAGTTCTTGAATAAAAAATTCTTAGTTTGATGCAACATGTCCTTATCGTTACTGGCAAGCAATATGTTCACAGCATAGGGGTAGAAAATTCTATCAAATTAACAATACATGAGGAAAAAAATGGATGAATAATAATAGACTGTAAACTGACAACTTAACAATACATGAAGTAAAAATGGATGAATAATAGACTGCCAACTGACAATTTTAGGCAACATGATTTTGGCATTAACATATAATTATTATGACTCACTGGATTTTTTTGTTTACAAAACTAAAATATCTCTCTGCTCATAGAATACAACACTAACACTAAAATCAATCTTCTCAAAGAAGAGACATCTGGATGTCAAGGTGTAAGCAAAACTAAACTAATTTTTGTAAAAAGAGCTTCGGCATAAATCATATAAGAAAATTATTGTCAACACGTTTCGAACCAACCAATGTGGTTCATCGTTCAGACAAGTTGAAGAAGCAGATCAGGCTTTAGCAATTTAAATACTCTAATTTTATAAATTTCTATTAACAAAATACTCTTTTGCAAAATTTTAACAAAATACTCTATTTACAAAATTTTAACAAATTCAATGTTCTGAATTTTTGTTATTACTCTATAACTCATTTAAAGAACCCAATAATTAAAACAAAGGGTGCATAATACTTAATTTGGAAAAAAATTACAATTCTGTCCAACATGAACAGAATTTTAATATATGAATTTCAATTTGATATTATGAATTTCAAAAATGACCAATGAAAACATAATTTCAGAAAATGAGAGTTTTGGTTCACTATTTCAATGTTTGAAATAATATTTTTTCATTTAATTCTTAATTTATGCTTAATCAAATTTCATTCTTTTATATTTATTATTTCAAATTTCATTCTTTTTATTTTTTTATGAAGCTTATATTTTAAGCATAGGCAAAAAGAAATTATGGTTCCAATCTCTCAATTCACTCACCTGCAATGAATTTTTGACCCGAATCTGACCGCGCTCACACTTACAAAACTTGACTTGACAAGGATCCAGAATCTCACATTGTCCCTTGCAGAAAACTATTTAGAACAGCTTTCCCATTTCATAAATATTCTGTTGCAGTAAACTATTTAGAACAGCTTTCTCATTTCATAGATACTCTGTTTATTATCATGTAGCAGCAAAATAAATTAAACGACCATGAATGCATCTTAACCTTGGATAGATCCAAAGATTGATAGATCCATTAAGATGTTTCTGTACTAGTTTAGTTAGAATATGTAAAACAGATCTCACAACAGCAACCCATTCTAAACAACAACAATAGCAAGCAAACACAAAAACGAACTTCTAAAAAAAGTGAAAACCTACATTATTAGAGTTTGGAAAGACAAAAATATGCTTGTAAAACAGATCTCAGAACAGCAACCCATTCTAAACAACAATGGCAAGCAAACACAAAAACGAACTTCTAAAAAAAGTGAAAATCTACATTATTAGAGTTTGGAACACAGAAATTTACCTGGTTTAGTCCCCAAAAATAAAAAAAAATAAAAATTGTTGCCCAAAAAAGCAAAATACCAAGAACTATCCAGTGACAACAAAAAAAAAAAATTGTTGCCCAAAAAAAGCAAAATACCAAGAACTATCCAGTGACAACAAATGTATATAGAGACCCTAAAAACATTAAATCGCCACTGGTAGCTAGATTGTGTATGGAAAATAATAAGGCCTAAAGTAGTATTAAATTCGACAATAAAAAACAATTATCACATTACACCCACAAACCCTAAACGCCAAAAAGGGGGGAAAATACAAAAAAACATAACACCTGAAATTTAATGGCCGAAGGAGTTCAAGCAATTTCAGTGCTGTAACTTGCTTTGCAACGGAGATGAAATGTGGCGAAAGATCTTTAGAGGGAAAACCCATAGAGAATTTCTGTAAATTGCCCTCCACGTTTCTTCGCTGCAATTAATGTTTGCCCCCATGACAGAGCTCTGCCGCATAATCATGGCGACAAGCTAAAGGTGAGGCACTCCTACTGAATACTATCTAAGTTTGGAAGTCGAATTAATATACCAGAGTCTATCGGGATTTTGGCTACATTGCTCCCTTGCAGATACGAGCCATTCTCGTTTCCTTTCATATCATCGGCTTGCGAACCAGGATAAGCTACTTGTTAAGCGATGTGGTAAGGGCTTATATAGGGTGAAGATAAATTAGGGTTAGGGTTTCTGTAGGGTCCGAGATTATGTGCCTTTAATTTCGTAATACCCTGGCCTGCTTTATTCGGAAGGTATTGTCGAGTTGTGCAGTGTAGGGTTTATTTGATTAGGTGTTTTTTTTTTTTTAATTAAGCATCTCTAGCATAGATATATTTTAATTTTTCAGAAACAAATTTTCTCAAGAGGGATCTAATTTTTCTGGATATAAATTTTTTATGAGTGTAAAATTTGAGCAAAGATTTTCATTTGAGAAATTTGATTTCTTGTTATTTGATAGATTTTGGGTTAATATTTGATTTTTTGTTGTTTGATAGATTCATTTATTAAGATTGATCTGGTTGGTTCTAAGTATTGATTCTTAATAAATTATTATATTATATAAATCTGAAAATATAATTTTCATTTTTTTGTGGTAGAGATGTCGTGATGTAACGTTTAAACATTTTGACTAACAAATTAAAATAAAATTAAAATTAAATTTTAAAAAAAAATAATGTAATGTAATGTAAATATTTTAACTTAGTTAAAATAAAATAAATAAAAATAACCCAACAAAAATAAAATAAAAATGGTTGGTAATAAGAACCCATGGTATTCATGTTAAAGGGGAAAATTAAACCAGTTTAGATCTATCTTAATTTTGGATCTATTGAGCATAGTGAGGGATCAAATCTCTTGATATGCAAACCTCTTTTAAAGCGAAAAGAGATTTGATCCCTCTCGACACTTGGTAGATCCAGAGTTAAGATGGATTATTAAAAATAAAGAATATTTTTGGGTCGAGGTGTTGCCCCAATATGGAAGAGATATTGTAATATTAAGTAATGTTAAACATTTTGACTCAGTCAAATTATATATATATATATAAATAATATATATATAATATATAAACCAACTTAACTCTAGATCTAGTCTCGTGAAGGATCAAATTTTTCAAGTTGCAAACGTTTACTCAACTTTTGTACTCAAAAAAGAGGTTTGCAACTTGAGAGATTGCCTCTCGGTTGGTTAGTAATAGTGAGGATAGATAGTTTAAATATATCTCAAGAGTAAATATTACCTTTTTGTGTTTAGATTATTTTGATTGTGAAATGAGTTATGGATTTTAGGCATGTGGTATTGATAAGCCATGGTATTGGCCTATGTTATTGTAACAAAGCATGTTTACAAGTTGATAATAATGTCCATGGTTAATAATCTTGTTATATTGTAAGTATTGAGTTTTTATGTGCTTATTAATTAAATTTAAATATGGGCTTCTTCATTTTTTTCTTTTTTCTTTTTTTATTACTTTTAACTTTTTATTATTAATTGAGCTAAGATTTAAATGTTTACACTCATTTAGTAACACTACATGTCTCTCATACTAGGCTCCATATTACTTTCTTTTCTTTTTTTCTTTTTTTTTGTAATTAGGCAAAGCCTAGGCCGACTTGAGTCTGCTTATTAGCTGGAATATGATCAATGTACCCACAATGGGATGCTTATCACTAGGATTGTGTGGGGCTTTGGTCAAGTATTGGCTAGAAGAAGATCAATCTACCCATAATGGGATGCTTATCACTAGGATTGTGTGAGGCTTTGGTAAAGTTGTGCTTCTTGGGAAGTTTAATTCCCCCAAAGTGGCTTCCACTCCTCATCCCCTCCCCATTGGGGTTGAACCTGTGCCTTGACAGGGACTAAACCCCACGTAAACCAATTGGTCTACACCTCATGGGTTGGCTCCATATTACTTTTAATATTTTATTACTTTTTAATTGAGCTAACATGTTTACAAACAAACGTTTACACCACTACATCATCACCCCCATATTGGGTTGTATAGTGCCTCTCGACGCAACAATAATTGTTCTTTTATGCTTTAAAAAAAAATTATTATTAAGTTAAATATATTTAAAACCTGTGAATTTTTTAATTGTTTTAAAAATATGAATATGTTTTATATTATCTTTCTTAGTCAATAATTTTGTTTTTCTTTTATTTTCTTCTTTTTTTCATTAGTAGTTAATTGACATTGTGTATATACACACTTCTTAAGGGATTAGCTCAACTAGTTGTTGTTAATGTTGTTAGGCATCTAGTTTTTCGTGCAAGTAAATGTTCAATTTGAGTCCCCTTAAGTGAGGCACATAGTATTATACACTAATGAGTTTTCTATGGATTCGATTGATGAATGTGGAGAAGCATTTCTTAGGTTTCCCCACAAGATTCTCCTTAAAAAAAAACACACATGCACAACCTTGCGTATATAAAACACAAACACAAATACACACACATATGCATGTATGTATGTCTCACACACACATACATGAGTGTGTGTGCGTTAATTGAATGCAACTTGAGTCACTTATGATGAAAAGTTGTTACCTTCCTAACCCAGGTTCAAATCCTACTTTGTGTCATGTTTTATCTTAGTGAGTAAATTGTTGATGAGTTATATATTATCTATTCATGAGTTTACCTACCCATATGCTTTAAAGAACCTAGGGCTTACCCATCCTTAGAATGAGGGAAAATGCCTAGGAGGTTTCCCCTAAGATATATTGCCTAGAAAAAAATAATTTTAAATTACTCTCTCTCTCTCTTTATATATATAATTTCCCAAGCATTGTGGCAGCCTACTAGAACCTTGTGAATCAACTTCAGAGTTTCATTTCAACTAGTTCCTTGATGAATAGTTGGAAACTAATTAGCAGGAAAATTAGAAATTTTGATTAATCATGAACTTAATCTCTAATGCAATGAGGATGAATTATGTTTCCTTCGGTCTAGTTGAATCTACATATTGTCAAATGTGTCTCATTTTAGGGTCTCATTTTAGGGGTGTTTTCCAATGTGTATACAATATCATTTCAATGGCTTGATATAGTCAAGTAAAACTATAGAATAATTGGCCTAATCTAGACCAGGATGATGTTTTGCCTAAAATTGATGTAATAGAACTAAGCTTATCTCCATGTAACTCTGGTGTGCCTCCATGCACATATTTTGCTTAATATAATTTACTAGCTAGGCACCTCTAGTAAACTTGTTGACATGCACTTGTGTGCACCTTAGCTAGGGAGATTCAAGTTGGGCTATAGAACTATCCAAATGCTCATGTATACTAAAGGAAAAACTTCATGAAGTTCCCCCTCTTCTCCAAATTACCAAGTGGAGGATGATATTAACTATTATTTGTTCGTGCATGGATGGTTACCCTAAAGAACTCAACGAGAATGGACCCACAACCTCCCATTTCAATTGTGCCTTTTGTAATATGGGAAAACCAACTATGTTATCCCTTGGGCTTAAGTTATTTCCAAGAAAATCCTCATAGGAAAACCCTAGGGATGTTTCTCCACATTCATGGATGACATCCTTGATAAACCCAAAGTGTAAACTAATGTGTGCCCCTTAAGGGGTTTTGAACCAACAACTATGAGCATGGAACTAGCCAAATTCCTTATAACATTGGTGACAACTGATTAATCTAACTCCTTGCACTTTAAAATGTTTGGAAACATCTCATCCCATCCCAAAGCACTTATGTGATTTGTATTTAAACAGGAATGCAACAAATTATAGAGATAACCATAAACACAGAGATGCAGTGGAAATAATACTTCACTTCATTAATGTAAAATACTGAAATATGCTTACAAACAGAAATGGAAATAAACCAGCTGGGCGATGGTAGCTTATCTCTGAGAAGAGATGTGGTGGCTACATGCCTCTGAACTGCCTTACAATGAGGCTCAAGGGCCTTTTTATTATTGAACAATAAGAGCAAACCCTAAACAACTAAAACCCTAACCCGAGGAGATGTAACACCAAGATTTTATGAGCCCCATTGGGGTGAGTTGGACAGCCAACTTCCTAGGGTCGTGACTTGGTCATATTATCTCTGTTTAACACGCATGATAACCTGTTGGAAAGATCTCTCCGAGGACTATGACGAAAAGACGATTTTAGAAAGAAAAAAAAAATCGTTGCCTGTATATTTCCAAAAAACGTCATTTAGGGCCTCAAAACGGCTCTGAAAGTTTAGGACCTGAAAAACTGCTAAAAATAGTATATTGTGCTACAATTAAGGAAACTGAAAAACTAAAAGAAGCAATGGTGGGGGTCCAAGTGGAATTAGCGGGTGGCCACCAATATCCACCTGAATCATTCCTCCCCCCTTAGGAAGCAATAAATCCCCATTGTGTTGAGTTCCTCCATAAGGTGAGGAAACTTCTGCTGAACTTGGTCCCTGGTGAGCCACTTGCCCTGGTGAAGGAGTTGGTCTGCTTTGACAACTCAATACAGTTGGATATTCTGTTGTCGAGTGTGTTTAATTTGTGTGTCCATGATCCAATTAGTTGCAGCTTGTTCCATGCAATCTGGATTCAACTTTGTGGGTGTGAGCTGTTTTGTAATGTCGAATGTGTCTAGTAATGGTGGAAAGTATGGCCGAAGGTAGTCCACATTGACACTAGGTGCAGGCCAAGGAATGGGGGAATGCTGAGCTCAAATGCATTGTCTCCCACAGCCTTGGTAATGGTGTAAGGACCATATCGGAGTGGTCTGAGTTTCCGATAGGCTCCGGTAAGGCGTTCCTTTTGCAAATGCAACCAGATTTGTCACCCACCTAAAACTTGTGTGGCACCTGATGTTGATCATGTCATAGCTTGTACTTGGCATTTGATTTCTCCAAAATGTCATGGAACTGCTAGCAAATATGTTGGATGCGCTCAATGAAGTCGTTTGCCTTATCTATTTTAGATTGGACATGAGTCGAATCTGCGTGAGTAGCTGCAAATGGCATGGCCACATCAATGGAACATAGTGGCTAGAATCCCAAGCCCACCTGAAAAGGGTTGTGGCTAGTCGAGTTGTGGAGAGCCCAGTTGTAGCTGTGTTGAACATAGGGGAGGCTCTCGACCCATTTGCGTGGATGCTTTGAGTTGTACATGTGCAGAATGTGTACGAGCATCATGTTGACAACCTCTGTATGACCATCAGTTTGAGGATGGAAGGCTATGAACTTAGTGAGTTTGGTGTCGAGCATCAACCAGAGACTGGACCAAAATGTATTGAGGAACCTGTTGTCCTGATCTGAGATGATAGACTGTGGGATCCCAAAGTGTACCCACACTCGTTCAAAGAAGAGTTTAGCAGTGGCTTATGCTGTGATATTCTTCTTGCAGGCCACCATAATGGCCATCTTCGAGAACCTGTCGACAGCAACAAAAACACAATCGTTTCCATGCTTAGTGGAAGGAAGGCCTGTCACGTAATCCATGGAGATGGATTCCCAAGGTCAACTAGGGGTAGGCAGCGGGGTATAGAGGCCTTGCTTCTTGATGTTCGCTTGGCAATGGCGCAGGCAGTGCATGATCTGATGTACTTCTCGACATCCTGTCGAAGATTTAGCCAATAGAAATGCTTTTGCGGTACTGCCACTGTTTTCTCGACCCTGAAATGCCTAGCAGCCCGACTATAGTGTGATTCCCATATCATCTTAGCACGCTCGCTTGAAGGAACACAAAGGTGACCTAGGTGGCATAACAGGGCATCCTGGAGGTGAAAATCTGGAACTTATTGACCCTCCAAGAGTGTCTAGTATGTGTGGCCGAATTCTGGGTCGCTTTTGTAGAGAAGTGATCAATCATAAGTCTCATGCCCACAAGAGTTGAGCACAGTGGTTAACACCATGATCGGTGGTCGACTAAGGCAATCTGCAACATTATTGGTGCTTCCCTTCTTATACTTGATATTCAAATGGAACTATTGCAGGTATGTGGATCACTTCTAATGGCGATCATTATGCAATTTCCCTTGGGTCTGTATGAATTGCAGGGGTCGGTGGTTTGTGTGGATGACTGTTTCCATCCCCAAAACGTAATGCTTCCATTGTCGGCGGGCATGCACAATTTAATACATCTCTTTGTCATAAGTGGGATACTTCCAGACTGTGTCTGAAAGTGTCTCACTGTGATATGCCATTGGATGTCTGTGTTGAGTAAGGACTGCCCCAATAGCATAGTCAGAGGAATCTGTCTCGACCTCAAATGGTTGTTGCAAGTCTGGTAATACGAGCACTGGTGCTGAGCAGAGGTGATCTTTCAACTCTGTGAATGCCTTCTGTTGAGATTCAAACCAAAAGAATTTTGCTTTCGCTCCTCCCTTGTGACTTGACTCAAGGGCCAAGTGATATTAAAAATCCCAACACAAACCTGCGGTAGAAGTTGGCAAGACTTAGAAAGTTGTGGAGCTCTGTCAGAGTGGTTGGAGATGGCCAATCCTGAATGACTTGGATCTTGGTTGGATCCACACATACCCCTTGTTCATCAATAACGTATCGCAGATACTAAACCTGGGTCATGCCAAAAGTGCATTTCTCCAAATTGGCACATAACTTGTGTTTCCACAGTGTTTGGAGAACCTGTCGAATGTCGTGTAGGTACTCTTCCCAACTCTTGTTGAAGATCAGGATGTCATCCAAGTATACCACTACAAATGAGTTGGTGAATGGCCACAAAATGTCATCCATTAGCCTCATGAAGGTTGCAAGAGCATTTGTCAATCTGAAAGGCATAACCAACCATTCAAAAAGGTCGTCCTTGGCTTCGAAGGTAGCCTTCCACACATCGGAGGGTTCGATTGGTATCTGGTGATATCCTGAATTCAAATTGATCTTGCTGAAATATTTTGCCCCCTTCAATTGGTCCAGGAGGTCATCAATCTGTGGGATCGGGTACCTATTACAGATAGTGATCTTGTTTAGTGTCCGATAGTCAATACAGAGTCTCCAAGTCCCATCCCTCTTCTGTACCAACACGATCAGGCTCCCACAGGGTGATGAACTCGGACAGATGTGACCTTTCTACAGCAGCTCCTGAATCTCCCTCTTGATTTCATCGTTCTCTAGAACGGAGCGCCAATAGATTGGTCAATTGGGCAGCGATGCACCTGGGGTTAGATCGATGGAGTGCTTGACCTGACAGTGCATAGGAACCCCTACGGGGGAGGTGAAGATGTCCTCGTACTTCTCCACGACCTTGTCCATTTATAGTTGTTGTGCAGAGGGTCCATGTTTGGAGGTCGTGGCCATCATCTTCTTCTTTCCTTGAGGGCATATCATCAGGAAAAAAAATTTCTCGATTTTGGAAATGAGCTTACTGCATTGTTTTGCAATAACCAAAAAGATGGTAGTAGGCAGTGCTACCTCCGGTATCCTGTACAACTTATTTCCCAAAGTAACAATAACAGCACGGGGCCTTGATTCATACACAGCATGTCGCTTCCACAAGTATGGTTGTCCTAATAATACATCACAAACTTCAAGGGGAGCAATGCCACACAATACCTCATCCGTGAAGGGCTTGATGTTGTATGGAAGGCGACACTGCTAGCTCACGCGAAGATCCCATCCTTGGTGAAGCCACCCGATGTTGTACGGTTGTGGATGTGCTGTGGTCGGTAAGCCCAGCTGCTTCACAATCTCTACCAAAATGAGATTCTTCTAGCTCAAGCTGTCGACAATGAACTGTAGCAGGGAGCCCTTTACCCACATCTGGGAGTGGAAGAGACGCTCCTCCTCCTCTGGATCTTCTAGTTCCTCCTTCTGGATCTTCGTGGTGGCAACGGTGGCGTTGGGCTTCGCATCAATAATCTGCTTCCCTTTGTCATTCCCCTTTTCAGGTTCTGACTCAGAGTCGGAACATGCATCTGATTCTAAAACCTTTAGCTCGGCCACCAGTGACTGCTTGGCCCAACACTCACTTATGTTGTGAGTGGAATTTTTATGGAACTCACACCACTTTCCCGTGTCCTTTTTCGGCTTCGTGGCACTGTTATTTGCTTGCAGCTTTAGCAGGTTGTCTTGGGCTACCCTGCCTTGGCTTTGTCCTTTGTTCTGCAGTTTGGGGGCACCTTTCCCTTGCTTTGGATTCGCAGATCCAAAGTCTCACTTCTTCTGTTTAAACTTTTGCTCGACCTTTACGACATATCGGTATGTCGTGCCAAGCGAGGAGATGTTCAGGAATTCTATTTCTTCCTTGATGTACTTGTGCAGGCAGTCACGATATTTGGGTATCAAATGTTGCTCTGAATCCTTAATACCTAACTTTGTGCGAAGGGTATGGAAAATATTGGTAAACTCTGGCACATCTTGGTCCCTTCCCTGCCGTGGCGTGGTCCACTTTATGTATTGATCCTCATAGCTTCTGACATGGTAGTACTTCTCCTTGATGGCATCCCAGAATGAATTCCAAGTGGGTGCGACTGAAAATAGTGAGTCTGTACTTTCATCCTTCTGCTCGCAGTAGGTTTCCCACTAGTCCTTGACATGCGGGGTTGTTTTGAGAAGAACGAAAATAATCTTTTCCCGAATGGAAAAATCATGAACAGAAAAATAACCCTCTAACAAATTTAACCATTTATTGATGGCATCTGCCTCTATCTGACCCTCGAATATGGGGATTTCAAAATTAACTTGTACCTTAAACGGTGTGGCATTTCTAGAGTGGTTGTTGGAAGCCGATGCATCACCCCTGGGTAGCCGCTGAAGGATTTAGGCAAAGTTGTCCATCATCGCATTCCTTTGTCACTCGAGGGCTTCTTCGAGCAATATTTTGATAGGATCTCCTACTCCATCATCTTTCTTTTCATCCACCATGGGAGGTCGTCAGGATTTGCAAGGCTAGTCTTGCAAAGGTTCGACCAGCTCAAGCCCTAACTCCTTATATCCCGACCTTGTTGGGGACATGCAAAGAAAAAAAGAGAAAAAGAATAGGCTGCTCTGATACCATTGATCCGGATTTAAATAGGAATGCAACAAATTATAGAGATAACCATAAACACAGAGATGTAGCGGAAATAATACTTCACTTCATTAATGTAAAATACTGAAATATGCTTACAAACAGAAATGCAAATAAACTAGCTAGGGTGATGGTATCTTACCTCTGAGAAGAGATGTGGCGGTTACATGTCTCTGAACTGCCTTACAATGAGGCTCAAGGGCCTTTTTATTATTGAACAATAAGAGTAAACCCTAAACAACCAAAACCCTAACCCGAAGAGATGTAACACCAAGAGTTTAGTTAGACAGCCAACTTCCCAGGGTTGTGACTTGGTCATATTATCTCTGTTTGATGTGCACGATAACCTGTTGGAAAGATCTCTCCGAGGACTACAACGAAAAAGACGATTTTGGATAGAAAATCGTTGGTGGTAGATTTCCAAAAAAACGTCGTTTAGGGCCTCAAAATGGCTCCGGAAGTTTAGGACCCGAAAAACTGCCAAAAATAGTAAACTGTGCTACAATTAAGGAAACTGGAAAAACTGAAAGAATCAATGGTGGGGGTTCAAGTGGAATTGGCGGGTGGCCACCAATATCCACCTGGATCATTATGTGAGAGTAAAAGTGTTAGTACCTTGCTAGCCCCAATCAACCCATGAAAGGAAAACATGTCACAAGTAGGTTTTGAACTTGGGTGGATAGGATAACAACTTAAGCTAGACTTAGTTGAACCCTTCTGGATATTTATCTATATATATAAACTTCCAAAACAAACATTAGAATGTCATATCTAATAAAACCATATGGTAGTCTCCTCATTATCAATATTGAGCATAATATGACCAACATCAAACACTTGTAGGGTCCACATGCCTTACAAAAGTATACAACAACCTCCTCATTATCGATATTATGCACGAAATTGTTGGAACCAAGCCCTTCTAGGGTCCATAATCAATATTTTAAGTCATCAACACATAACTATGTATGAATAGTATAACTACTTCCCCATTGGATTTGTTTATATTTAATCATATAAAATAAAGAATATACACTCAACTATTGGGTAGATTGTTATAACATCACATCCAAAATAATTTTTTAATAAAGGATCGCTCACATTGACATTCAAAAGTATACATGCATCATTTAAACCAAATAGTTCAACACCAACAATACATTGATGCATGCATTAATATAATAATTTTTACGACCTTGTGTTAAGGCATATATACATACTAACCATGCACATAAGGGTTCACATTGTCATTGTACAAAGAGTGGCAAGGTGCATCTACATTCCAATATGATACAGATGTTTTGGGCAATGCTTTGTCATATGACAACTTTAACAATGTATAGTATTTATCACAAGTAATAATAGTAATTTACTATATCCCTTGGGGTGGCAACTCAATTAGAAATGGTCATGATATGAAGTCCTATGTAAAGTATGTGGTTGGAGGTTTAAATTGCCCTGATTTACCTTGTGGCCCATGCATAGAGGCATGTATGGGTTCACCTAGATATTATAGTGGTAGTGGTCAGAATTGACCCCGTGTCACACGAGTACGAGCCTGACCCAGTTGCAGATTCCTCTAAAAAAAAAAAAAAGAGAGAGTGTTACACTCCCTAGCTAGGTTATATTCTTGCAAATGACAAGTTGATTTCTTAATTACTATATTGTTGTAATGGCCTTGAGCCTTATATGTACCATCATCAAAATGAAAAGAAGTACATAAGAGATTTCCTCGAGATATGTACTTCACTATATATGTGTGTGTGTGTGTTTGTGTGTAGAGAGAGAGAGAGAGTAATAATATTATATGTTAGCCAAATATAAATAGAAATGGACATGTGTATGTTAGATTCATTGATCATGCCAACACATAATCACTTACAAACACTTGATTACATGCACATCTCACAAAACAACATATATTAAGAACAACACCCTACCATGATGCTAGTTGAATTGTAAATATCCTCCAGACAATGTCCTACTAGAAAGAATGATTGTTTCCTCCATTATAAAGCAAGTTACGTCAACAAGAATTGCATTAAACAACATGAAACTTTCCCGCTAAGGGTTAAGTAAGATGACGCTTCATGGTGTTTGACCAACATAAGATAGCTAGTGATATTAAATCATATGCATCTTCTTAATACAAGATTAATGTGTGCCAACTATTAACTTATTCAAGTGGTTGTATTTAATGCATTATCTCTCAAACTCATCCTTGCTCATGATTTGAGTGTATGAGCCCAAATGTATTTGCATAAACCCTTTCTAGGTGTGATTAACATTCCTCACTTAGTGAACTAACATGATGCTTCCTACTTGAAGTTGCTTTAACAAGATCATGATTGACATGCTTATGGGATGCAACTTGAACCCTCTTCTTTATAATTCTACGAGGTGAACCATCACTCCTATGCCTATCAACTCTACCCATACAAAATCGATATGTCATATATTTATCAATTGTACCCATGATCTTAATTACCACATATTGAGACCTAGTCTTTGTGGATGCCTTTTCCAACATATAGATTGAAATGAAACATCTTACTCACCATTTACTAAGAATGAGAGATTTATTTTTCTTGCAACCATGGATAGGCATTTAAAATATTTAGGGCCTTTAATACACATTTGAGATGTAATGTCTCTTTGTCTTCAAACAACTTTGAGTTTTTGGCAAGCCATACGCCTGAGGCTATATTAATAGTTAATGCTTTGATGTTGAATGTCTCCTTTCTAGAAATTTGGGTTCTAAAATACTCTTGAATACTTTCATGTTCCCAAAGGTTTCTTATCCATATCATCCTTTCCACCTCTTTCCATAAGGCTCCTCAATATATCAACATTCTAGGATGATATGATATATAGTTTCTTTTGCATGTTAACATTGATTGCACCATCCTAACCCAAGGAAATTCCGTTTTTAAAGGACCTCCCATGTGGGTGAATAATTGTGTAAAATTAGCCACATGAAGATCTTGTATTTGTAGGGTATTTTAATTTTGAAATACTTTTCCACTAAATCTGATGACCCACACTTCTTTTCTCTATTAGTGCTTTGTAACCTATTATGGGAACCTAGTCCCCAATAATATTTAGTGACTGAAATAGTTCGTCATCCTCTTCTTTGAGTTTATCTTTGCAATATTTTAGGATGTTTATGTACCTTTTCCAATTTGCAACATTTGAAAGTTTATCATACCCTTTGTTTCTTAATTCCTGTATCCAGTGGAAGAGTAATTTCCACATATTTTTTCTTCCAAACCCATGGTCATGACCAAATTGAACTTTATCACCTCTCCCAGTTTTCCATATCAACCAATTGTCAACCAAAAGGAATGTGTAAATAACAATTTTCCAAATTATTGAGGCATTATTTAATTGTTTAAAGGGATTTCCAACATAATCCTCCACTATATTACGCATTGTATGCTTCTCCATTGCAACTTGAGCTAACAACCACATTCCTTGAATTAGCCTCCACACATTTCTTGCAACCATATCTCCTGAGAAGAGAAAGGGATTTTTAAGCCCCCATCCTCCATTGGCTTTTGGTAAGTCCAACTCTTTCCAAGAGGCTAGCACAAATCCTTCCCCGTTTTGATCTCTATGCCAATTAAATTTGTAACAAAGTCACCTAATGCTTCCATTTCCAATAGGCAAAAAATGCATTTCATTTTTATTGATCTTCCTTGAATTTGTTTTACTATCACTATTTGTGATTTTTTTTCTTATATATCATATGAAGAAATATCAATCACCTCTCTCCTTCGATAGTCTTATGTTTTATTGCAGATTAGTACTAAGTTTTTTCAAGTTCCAGGATGATCAAATAAGATCAATGTATGCACAAGTAATGTTCAAAGACCAAATTGTTTTCTAGAAGAAGCATGTTTTAATTGAATCATGAAGAAGTTAAGTTCATTCCGTGTCAGATCACACCCATCATGCCATTGCTACTCATTCATCTTTCTCCCACTAAGCTTACAGTTCATCCATGTTGAAGTCCAAATTTCCATCATCCTAACCCTATCAAATAATGGCTTCAAAACCATTTTCACTTTGCAAGTTTTATATTTTCCTTCCTCACCTACATATCATCCCTAACCCATGAATAAATTCATTCAAGCCACTTATAATGTTGATTTACCTCATTGTCCTCTTTCTTTTTCAAAGTAAATCCTACATGATAACGTAAATCTTTCATCTATGGTATTTTACATCATTACTTTATGCTCACGTTAGATGATGGGGGATTCATTAAGGCCTCTCTTCTAACAAGTCTTGACCCATTGACTTCAACACATTATTTGGGTTTGAGACTAGAGATCATTTTAGTACCTTGAGGCTACAAGCCTTAATGACAAGTTCTATTGCCAATAAATAGTGGGAATACATCAGTATCCCTTATTTGTTGGATCTTCTAGATGACTCGACTACAACTCATTTATTTGTACCTAGTAATATGTACTTAGACATCATGATTTTAATTAACATTAATGGTGAGTAGTCTCATGTTGGTTAACGACATTCATTAATAGTCGACAATCCAACAATTTCTTTCTATGTTCGATATTAACAAAGTTTATTCACATAGCAAAGAATTGTGCCACGATGTGGATATGAATAAAAACTATAGGATTTCAGCGACTTGTAGTAGTGTTCCAATAAATTAACATTCAGTTGATCAGGTGCTCAAAAAATAGCTCAAAATTAAAAGTTGTCGGATTGGTGTGGAACCTCAACGACTGTGTAGTGCTCATCATTCTGAATCTGACGCAACTTATTTTGCGAAATAGACTCTGTATGACTCCAAAAACGAGTTATTTTCACATTCCCAAATAGGCAAATTTTCAAAAAAATAAGACAGCCCAACCAACAATCCGTACTGTTGATTGTGCATTTGTTTTGTTGACTGGGTGCTAAGGTGGCAAAGTTGACTACGCAGTTTGACAGGTCAACGATTTATTTCAGCGAATATGGTGCTGACAAGTGTCATTTTATTATGGGTGCAATTGGCGCAATATTATTGGTTGGAATGGTGGCCAACCATGGGCTAACACATGGCCCAGCCAGAGGCCGTCACGTGGTAGCTCGGGAGGCCACCAAATTTTCTTTATAGTCCCAATGGAGGTAGCGGGGGTCAAACCGCGACCTCCCAACTCACACCAAAGCCATATGCCAATACACCAAGCGATTGTTACTTAACCGTAAGAGGTGTGAGTTATATTTAATATGTTGACCATGCAGTTTTGAGGTTGGGCCAGTCCGTGGACTTAACCACCCGTGTGAACATCGTTGTTAGTCGCCAATAGTTTATGCAACCGCCGAAGGAAAAGGGGCCAACGTCGATGATCTGAAATGTTGGGAAAACTTGTTAATGCTATGCAAGATCCCTCATCAATATTAAAAATATGTTTAGGATCGTCTGATATTAACCATAATATGAAGGATTATGTGTCAAGTATTGAGAGTCTTTTATGAAAAATTTATGAGGTTAATTAGATGTTTAAAACACATATACAACCAGTAAATATGCAGAGTAGTAAAACACAACAAACTCATAACACATAGTTGATAAAGGAGTTCACCCCTCCTGGGCTACATCTCCTTGGACCTGCTTCAATGGCTAGGCCCTCTTTGGATTAATGGTCAATTATCTGATTACATGCACCTACAATGCTCCAATGGCTTTTCAACCTGCCCCATTGGATTCAGAAGATCCAAAAACCCCAAAAATGACTCTCCAAGCTCTGCAACTGGACTTCAGTTGATTTAGGTTTGACCTCCTCTCCTGGTGGCCCTAGGCTTCCTTAAACTTCAACGTAGAAAAATCACATAAAGAAGTGCCTTTTTTCCTCTACAACCTATTCCATTGTGTTTAGAGCATCCCAATCATCTAGGAATGACTCTTTCTGAGCCAAAATTGGTGGAAAACTGCCAAAGTTATGGCTTCTTCAGATTTTCCTACGAAATCTCCACTAAATCTGGAAAAACTCCAGTTAACTCCACCGAATTTGGAGTAACTACAAAATTTATCGGACCCGCTAAAAGCTCCACCAAACTAATCCAAAATTAGTTAAGGATAAGCAAGGATTAGTTACCACTAAACTGCAGTTAAACCTATTTAATCGTTGCATTTAGCTTAAAATGCTAGCAGTTAAGGGTTTAACATTCACATGTGGAGGTTACCTGGTGGCTACGTAGCCTCTAGCGGTTAAGGTTACCAATGTTCACATGCACGGTTAATGATAGCGGTTAACGTTAATGCTGGCAACCGGTTTGCAGTGCTGGTCACATGGTGGTTAAGGTTAGCGTTAATGCTAATGTTTTAAACTTCAAATAAGCATTGCGCCCACCACATGTTAAGACATAAGGTTGTGGTATGGCAGTAAGACATGGCGCTTGTGCGAGCGAGGTCACAGGTTCGACTCCCTGTCCTGCCATATAAACTTTTAACCGACCTTTGAGAGGGCACGTGGCGGCCTCTGGGCTTGCCATGTGTCAACCTCTCATTGGTCCATCTCCAATGTCGATGACTAATAAATTTCCAACAAATGTCAAAATACGATTGAGCCACCCATGGGAATATTTTGGGAATATTCCCTAGAATATTCTTTTTGCTGACTGGGTTATACGGATGCCTAGTCAACATCCTAGTCACAAAATTTTGCATGTTTGACCAAATGAACAACAGGCTCTAACTTTCTCATACGAACTCTGTTTTGAGTGAAATGATTTGTGTTGGGATCGTATCGCTGAGATGGATATTGTCGTTCAGCTTTTGATTGATTCTTAGTACTTTTATTTTTGAGCAAATTTTTGCCCCTAGTCCAAATTCTGATAAGTCGGGGATAGCCCCTAGGCACATGGCCCTCCATATGACCTTTCTCCAAATTTTTAGGCCTCAATGGCCAAATTATCCACCTTAATTATTGCGGATTTGGTGGCCAATTAACGGGAATCTAGGCAAAAATGAGGGTTCAGTGCCAAATTTTGGGCAATTTGTGGAGTGAATAATGGAGAAACTAGGAGAGGTCATACCTTCTTCAATTTTCAACCAAATTGGGAGAAAAAAGAGGCTAGATGGCCATTTTTTTGGACATTATGGACTCATTGGAGCAGGTTGCAGAAGCATTTGAGCATTGTAAACACATCGTTTTACACATTTGAGCATAATATAGAGGCCCAAGCTATTGGAAGTTGGACCAAGGAGACATAGCCCAAGAGGGGTGAACTCCTTCATCATGTTCCTGTTGTGATGTGTTGTTGGTGGTGTTCTGTACATTTATATGATGTTGTTCAGTTTCTTATTTATGTTAAATTTCTCATAAAATTAACATAAAAACTCATTTTCACTTGCAATAAACTCATGAATCCTTAAGCACATGAATAACATTTTGTTTATAATCTGAGGAAGATCTTAGCACAACAAAACTAATATTCCTAATTAGATCATTTTGGTATCAAAGCACTAGGTTTGCTTTCTGCAAGAAGGATTTAACTGTTTGCAAGTTTATGTCATGCTTACAAGGTTAAAACTCAAAAGAGGAGAAGGGAAGCTGGTTGGAATCCCTAAAGTTGGGTCAAGGGGAAGGAGGGAAAGGTTTCCACAATCTCAACACCATTTCTTCTTCAAGTTGCAGTTGAGACTCCATTGAGCATGTCACTTGAAGGAGAACCTACAAACATGACAGAAGATGAGAAGGTCTTCAGGAAGGCTTTCTTTCATATGATAGAGATGGTGAAGGTCCTCTATGAAGAGAGGAATACCAGACTGCAGGGTTAAAGCTCCAAACCTCCCAAAGGAGAAGGTTATTTAGGAGGAGGTAATGGAAATGGAGGTAAACCTCCACCCTCTCCACCATTTTCTTCATCTTCTTCTTCACAGACATCTTCACCCTCTTCCACTAACACAACCGTTACTCATACTCATCAACATACCTCAAAAGGAACTAGTAAATCACCCTTATTAAAACTTGATGTTAAATTTGAACTACCCATGTATAATGGTCAAGTGAATGTAGAGAAGCTTGATAATTGGATTCGTCAATTGGAGGTCTATTGCAGAATTCAAAACCTTCAGGAGGATGACATAAAGATTCGGTTAGCTTCCTTGAGAATGGAGGGTGCAACACTAGTATGGTGGGAATCAAAGACACAAGAGCAAATTAAAAAACATAGTAAGATCTCAATTTATTGGTCTGATTTCATTGTTGCAATTAAAAGACAATTCTACCTTCTAGCTTATATGAAGAAAGCCATCATGAATCAGCAGAACTTTAGACAACTTAAAGGTCAAAATGTGCAAGATTACACCCAAGAATTCAGAAAAAGGTCTCTAATGTTAAGTGTAGATTTACAATCACAAGACACATTGTTGAAGTACATAGGGGGTTTACACAGTTACCTTAGGCATACTATCGTAATGTTTAATCCTGATCATCTAGATGATGTGTGTGTGCAAGCCACTCATCTTGAGGCAAGAGGGAAAAACACTCCAGAAGAGGGTAGTAAAAATCCATTTAATGGTAAAGAAAAAGAAAAGAAAATGCATCCATTAAAAAGGAAGGAGAGAAAACAATATGTAAACATTGTTCCAAAGAGGGTCACAAGGAAGCTAATTGTTGTAACTTCATCTCGAGATGAAACCAAATAAATTCAACAACAAAGGAAAATAAAAGACAATTGTTGTCATTCAAGAGGATTTGGGATCCAGTTTGGGTGATGAAACTCAAATTACAACCATGGGTGTGAAGGGAAAAGAATCCATTGCTAGCACTAGTATATCAAATTGTCACACTAGTACTCCAAATGAAGAAACAACGATTGAATTATTTCATGTGAGGGTAATCTCAAAAAATACAAAAATTGACACACTATTTGATAGTGCGTCTCAAGCCAACTTGATATCTGATGACTTGTCAAGAAACTTAATCCTGAAACCATTTTACCTCCCAAGCCATATCCATTGGGTTGGATATGCAAGGACACAAATTTACATGTTACAAGAAAATGTATTCTTCTGTTTGCAATCACAACAAGCTTCATTGACGAAGTTGAATTAGATGTTGTACCGCTTAATATATCAGGAATTGTTTTGGGTATACCTTACCTATATGATAGAAAATCAATCTTCTATCATCATGAAAACAAGTACCACTTGTTCAAGGATGGTGTGGAGTATATTGTGAGAGCTCATCAAGTGAAACTAAACCTTTCATTAGTTAATGCAGGGCAAATGAAAAGACTAGTGAATTCAAGCAAGAATTTAGTGCTTCTTATGATCAAACTCAATGTTGATGTTGATTATGAAGCGTTTGATGGTTGTGATTCAATATTGAAAACTGATTTGGTTGATGTAGTTAACCATGATGATGAGGTGTTTCAGAAAGAAAAGGGATTTCCTTCCAAGAGGAGAATCCAACATGAAATACATTTGCAGCAAAAGTGTCTTCTTTCTAACATTGACATGCATCTAATTTCAAGAAGGAAAAGTGTTGAAATAACAAAGAAAATCCATGGGTTGTTGAACAAAAGGATCATCTGACCATTTCCTTCACCATGAGGTGCACCTATTGTTTTGGTGTCCAAGAAGAATGGAGAGCATTCAATTACATGGGATACAAGAAGTGGCTATCATCAAAGTATAGTTGTTGAAGGAGACATATGGAAGATGACATTCAAAACCAAGTAAGGTTTGTTTGAATGACTTGTTATGATTTTTGGTCTTTTCCATGCTCCTACTACTTTCGTGCATATGAAGAAAGATGTGTTGAAGCCATTTCTAGACATGATAGTCTACTTGGATGACATTTTCATTTTCCATAAATTTCATTATGAACATGTCATGTGTGAGAAAGAAATACTTGATGTCATATGTCAAGAACATTTGTTATTGAAGATGTCAAAGTATATGTTGGATAAAACTTCTTTGATGTACTTGGGCTATGATATTGGAGAAGGTGAGCTAAAGTTAGACCACTCCAAGATTGATGCCATTATGGATTGGTCAATGCTCAAGATAGTCATTTGGATAAGAGGTTTTTTGGGAGTAGCCCAATGTTGGAGGAAAGATTTTGTTAATTTTTCTTCTATTGTAGTTCATTTGCATTCTTTGGTAGTTGTGAAAAAGGTATTCTAGTGGGGAGGAAAACAACAAGAGCCATTTGATGCTTTGAAACAAAAGATCAGTTCAACCTTTATACTTGTTCTTCTAAACTTGAAAAAATCATTTGAGTTTCAGGTTGATGTATGTGAATATGCCATGGGCACAGTCTTTATGCAATATGGTAAGCCCATTTCATTTCATTCAAAAAAATTTAATGGTGCAGTGTTTAAGTTGCATCGACAAAGGCACTTTCATTGGATGGGTTTTCTTCTGCTATTCCACTTGCTCAAAAGATATAATAAAGGTATAAGTGACAAGTTTGTTGATGTACTTTCTTGGCCTATAGTTTGTATAACTACTTTCCTCAAGCATCATTTTGTTTTGCATGAAAGTTGTGTTCAGAGAAATACATACTTTCAAGTTGTAAATTCAAGCTTGAGTCAAAGGAATCAAGTGGAGGAATTTGTTTACCATTTCCATCATTATGCATTGTATCATCTTGGTAATATGGATGTTGCTATTGATGGTAACATGGACAAAGCCAAAGAGTTCATTGAACGACTCCAAATGGTACATCAAACAATGCAAGATCAGCTTGAAAAGAGCAAAGGCAAGTACAAAGCAAGGCATGACAAGCATCGTGTAGATCACAAGTTCTAAGTCAGGGATGAATGGATCGAGATTGGAATGATGAGGTAATTGTATCCTCACCTGCTAGATAAATGAAAGTGATATTTTGGGGTCCAAAAGGCTTCCAGTGGGGAGGACTGATCAGGAGCTCAAAAAATAGCTCAGAATTCAACGTTGTTGGATTGGTGTGGAACCTGGACGATCGCGTAGTGCTCGTCATCTTGAATCTGGCGCAAGTCATTTTGCATGAAATTAACTTTGTATGACTCCAGAAACGAGTTATGTTCACTTTCCCAAACAGGTGAATTAAAAAAAAGGACAACCTTGTCAGTAGTCTGTACTGTTGACTATGCATCTATATTGTTGACTGGGTGCTGAGGTGGCAGAGCTAACTATGCAGTTTAACCGATCAACGGTTTATTTCAACGAATTAGGTACCGACAAGTGTTGTTTTATTATGGGTACAATTGGCGCAATATTATTGGTTGGAATGGTGGCCAACCACAGGTTGACACATGGCCCAGCCAGAGGTCGCCAGTGGCATCCTAGGAGGCCACCAAAATTTTGTTATAGTATGGGCAGAGGCAACGGGGGTTGAACCTGCAACCTCCCAACACACACCAAATCCATATGCTAATACACCAAGCAGTTGCTACTTAATCGTAAGGGGAACAACTTATATTTAAAGTATGTTGACCACACAGTTTAGAGGTTAGGCCAGCCTATGGGGGCCAACCTGCTGACTTAACCACCCATCTGAACACTGTCGTTAGCCACCAACAATTTATGCGATTGCCGAAGGAAAAGGGGCCAGTGCCAGGGGCTAGCCCTTGGGTGCATGACCCTCCATATGACCTTTCTCCAAATTTTTAGGCCTCGACAACGAAATTATCCACTCAACAAATCCACCTGGATTTCGGCAGATTTGGTGGCCAGTTAGCAGAAATCTAGGCGAAAATGAAGGTTCAGTGCGGGATTTTGGGAAATTTGTGGAGCGAATAGTGGAGAAATTAGGAGAGGTCATAGCTTCTTCAATTTTCGACCAAATTGGGAGCAAAAAGAGGCTAGATGGCCATTTTTTTGGACATTCTAGACTCATTGGAGCAGGTTGCGTAAGCATTTGAGCACTGTAAACACATATTTTTACACATTTGAGCATAATAGAGAGGCCCAAGCCATTGGAAGCTGGAACAAGGAGACGTAGCCCAAGAGGGGTGAACTCCTTCATCATGTTCTCGTTGTGATGTGTTGTTGGTGATGTTCTATACATTTATATGCTGCTATTTAGTTTCTTATTTATGTTAAATTGCTCATAAAATTAACATAAAAACTCATTTTCACTTGCAATAAACTCGTGAATCCCTAAGCACATGAATAAAATTTTGTTTATAATATGATGAAGATATTCACAACAAAAATAATATTCCTAATCAGACCAACAAGAGTAGCTTAGTTCTAGCAATAAAAAGGCACAAAGGTTTCAATTTCATATTTCATTCTCCATTCTTAAACCCGAGAAAAAGAGCATATCTCATTATTTCACTTCATATGATCCAAAAGTAACAACCAAGATCTCTCAAATGCATAACTTATTCACTCTTTAGGTAGGTGAAGGTACATTGTTTTCTAATATTTAATCATTAATTCCTCAAATGCTAAAGAACATGTATTTGGAAAAATTCTCATGTGACATTACTTTCCACATTTTAGAAAGACAAAAGACTCCTTCAGTCGCGAGGGGGAGGGGGGGTATTCATTACTATTTTTCAATTCCATATTTCATCACCTCATATATTATTGACCAACATGCTTCTCCCAACTAACTGTTGTTTTTTGGTTCAAAGATGGATATGTTTCAAAAATATTCAAATTATGAGCAAGGATCACTTGATATGCATGAGTGAGTCATCATTTTGAATGCATTTTCAAATATTCTTTGTTGCATCAAGAAGAATAATAAAAGGAAAGTGTTGCCACATAAGTACCAACAATTGAAGTAATTATGGTTTTCACACAAGAACCAACCACAAGAGCTGCCACTTAGATATATTTCAAAGAAATAAGACTTCGAACAATAACAGGCTCTTGAGAAAAAAAAAATCAAAGATTGTGCAAGTCTTGAAGAGTATTTCAAAGTCGCAAAATGACTTAGTCTTCCACTCCACAAAAGTTTACATAAAAGAGAACAAATGGCTACATTCTATGACAATCAATGCAAAGTTGTTGATTAGATGATAAATTTCAAGCTCAAAAATGAAAGTGCCCATAACTTCTTGAAACTAGTTCCAAATTGAAGAGCTCGTCGATATGAATCCAACACAACTTGGATTGCTCAAAATCGATATTGTATGCTCCCGATATCACGTTCTGATATTTTTCCCAAATAGGCAAAAAATAGCAAATTTGGGTAGTTTTGGGATTTTTATAGGCTAGTGGCAAGCTGCCACTTGACCTCTCTGGATTGGTCGAATTTTTTTGGTTGTTGTTTGGTGGGTTCGTGGTCCAATGGGTGGAAGCTACATGGGACAACCACGTAGCCTCCTAATGGTTGTCAAAATCTTATGGTCAATGACTAAACTGCCCCATAGGAGTCGAACACGAGACCTCGTGCCCACAAGTCTCAAGCCTTACCACTAGGGCGCATTATGTTACTTGCTAACTATAGTGCAAAGACACTATATATGTTTTGCGCAATTGTTCATTGGGGGAAGGGGCCAGGGCTAAGCCCTAGCCCCCAGCCACCCCATGCCCATGGGACCATAGGCAGGGGAGCCAAGAGCTAGGGCTTAGCCCTGGCCCAAGGTCTTGACACCATCGCAATACCGCACAGGACCAAGCCATATACCTCGGAAGCGCTAACAATTCGAACGGAGGAAAAGGGCTTAACCCTCGGTCACCCCATAGTTTATGTGACCACATGCACATGTTGTGGGGCGTAGGAAGAAGGTTCCAAGATGAGGGGGCCAACCAATGGTCACTTGGACTTTGACATGACCCTTGGTGGATGTGAAAAGCACTTGTGGTAAGACACTAAGCTGTGGGGGCCAACCCCAAGTCCTGTAGACCTCATGTGACCTCGTGCACCAGAGGAAAAGGAACCCGATGGGAAGGGTGGGCGGTTAGCCTGACCCTTGGCACCATGGAACCCATGTAACCAATCAACCAGGTTTTAAGGGGCCTAACTGACTGGAGCGGGCGTGAAGGTCCAACCCTCAACCCCATGTGTCTATATGGCCTAGTTTTTCAATCTCAAGGTATTAGAGGCTAATTTAAAGGTCCAACAAAATGCACCTATGGAGGGAAAAATTGCCACTCCGTTAGCACTTTTCGAGGTGGATTGTAGGAAAGTTAGCTAGAAGGTCAAATTTGTAGGATGGTTAACGGTCGAGTTCATGAGAGACCTTGGAAGCATATAAATTTTGGGAGTTTTTATCCAAATTGAGCTTAGAAAGAGGTTGCTTAGGGGTTTTTGGATGTTCTGAATCCATTGATAACCTCTAATTTTTTGTTTGAGCACATCTACAGGGTCTATTTCTAGGTTTGAAACTAAAGGTGTATGGATCAGTCAGGTTTTGGAAGTAGTTCTGGGAGGTATTTGGGCATGGAGAAGACCTTGTAGGGGTATTCTCACGTCCAGAAGGCTACTACAGTAGTTGTAACCAACATGGTTCAGCTCAGGTTCAGCTTCTCTTAACATGAAGTTTTGATTATGTGCTTCAATCTGGAATTGAAGGGTTCACATGATGTTTTTAGCTCATTTCAGTTAAAGTATGTCATCTTTGTAGGGGATGTTTTGAGTTGCTGCGATTGTGAGACTTCTTTGTAGGAGAACATTACCTTGTAGGGGTAATAGCCATATATTTTCTTGCAAAAAATGTTTATGTACTTCATTGATACTGAATATATGAGTGGTCTAGTCATGTTGACAGGCCTAGAGATGTAGCTCAAGAGGGGTGAACTCTGTCAACAAACCTTTTGTCTTGCTCTTTGCTTTCATGGATTATGTGTTGTTATGTTCATTATGTTAAGTTACATATGAATAATGATTCATGATTTGAAGATTCATAGTAAAACTTGTTGTTTCAAGACCCATATTTAACCTTGCAAAGCATTTAACACGGTCCTAAGTTTTTGTTTTATTTGAATTTGGAAAAGAGCAAGAAATCACCTAATCCAAATTTAGATCAGTGGCATGAGGACATGTAATATCTTTAGTTGGGGGAAATGTTGGGTCTCCAAAACGTCATTTTTTTCACTCTCTTTTCTTTCACTTTTGTTTAGTATTAACCATATTTCGCAACTCCATCACCTTACACTAAGACCATTTTCATGCTCATATATAGGTTTATACTTATTATTTTCCAAAGCATTTATTTTAGTATTTTGAATGAATCTCTGGTTAAATGTTAGAAAAATAACATGTATTCACTTATATCTAAAGTTTGGATGAGTTTTACCCCGATCGGGGTGGAGAAAGATGACCTGCACAAGGTCATGATGGGAGCAGGACACGAAGGCATTCGCCTCACCTCAGGGTAATCATGCTAATCATGTTAAGATCGGGGGCGACGACATGCAGAGGAGAGCGAATACCAAGACAAGGAATTGGGAGGATCATGGTAATGACAGGGGTTACGAATGACGACAATCAGGTAATGAAGCAAAGGGTAGGTGGCGACATTTCTATAAAAGCAGGAGAAGGTAGCAAGAAAGATAAGGAGAAGACAGGAAAGGTGGCGCAGAGTGAATCAGTTTGGCAGAGAAACCTTAGGTATCGTCTCAGAAGAAGGCAAGCGGGTATGGTGGAGGGAGGTAGGAAGGAAAGGTTGTGCAGGGAGGGAGAGGAGAGGATCATGCAGAGGGAGCAGGAGCGAACGAAGGAAGAAGAAGGAACCTGCAGGGAAGGGTAAATGGAGACCGGGAAGGAAGAGTGCATGGAGAAGGTGAATTTCGAGGTGGGGCAGAGTAGCAGGGGAAGCAATAGGGGTCGACCAGCCAGAAGAGGGAAGGGTAGAAGGCGCAGGGGGCGAGGGAGACCGAGGCAAACAGAACGCTACAAAACTGAGCCTCCCATGCCAAACCAGCAGAAAAGAGGACGCAGGTCCACTGAACAGAGCGCTCAGGAAGCGGAGAGAGCTTACAACACAGAAACTAATGAGGATATCAGGAAGATTATCGATGCACTGGAGGATAAAGCCCTGGAGGAGGTTTCAGATCCAGAAATGGAGGAATGGAGTACGCTCCTCCCGGACCCTGGGAATACAAGAGGGTGCCTCTCGCTGTATAAATGTGCATTGCATATGTACTGGGTAGTGAAACATCTGATAGCGAAAGCCATGGAGGAGGTTGCCGAAGAGATGGTGGAGATGGTTCAAGGCCCATTAAATTTGAAAAGGGAGATGAACAATCTGCAGTTCATGATCTGGAAACAGGACAGCAGAATGGAGGAAATCCGCGGCATGTTGAAGAAGATAACCAGTGCGCAGCACGGGGAGGAAATCAAACAGGTTTTCATGGTTGATTAACTATTTAGCTCTGTTCTCTTTTGAATTCTCTTATAGGCTTAAGAGAATCAACTTTTGTAAACATGTCTTTTGATTTGGAACAACTGATAGGCATATAGACATAGTAAGTGAATAGTGTGTTGCCATGACTTTATGCATTTTGAAGCACCAGCTAAGATGACAAGTTGTTAAACTCAGACTCTTGTTGACCAACAGACCCGGTTTCCCTTCGGGGCGGGTTGAGGTCACCAGCGATTGTATATTTTGTTACTGTATATAATAGAAGAGATCTCACCGTAGCTTACAAAAAAAAATAAAATTGGATGAGTTTTGTTACATTTGTAGGAGTATTTCAAGATTCCAGCAAAGTCACATTTGGCCTCTAAGTCTCAAATTCGAATTTCCTCTTCAGACTATTGATTATTTGAGTAAGATTTGAGATCATTGATCAAGCACATTTCATGGAGAAGAATCATGGAAGTTTTCATAAGTGTCTCTTCTTAAATATTTTAGAGATTTGTGAGAAGATATGAAGAGATGTTACTTGCTAGATGTTAACACATGGTTGTAACCACATGAAATATTTGTGGATTTGGGAGAGATATTTATGGATCTACATTTATTAATTAACTATCTTAGATTTTGTATAAATAGGAGTATCTTCTCCATTCAAAGGGGTTTTAAGTTTTGAATGATGAAGAATAGCTATGCTTATGCTTGATGTTATGGATATTGTTGAATTTCACGCATTGTTCAGTTAATACAATCCTTTGATATGGTTATGCGTTCATGATGAGATCTATTGTTTGATCAATAATTTCCTGAACTTTCCACCTCTCGCATGGACCAGGAGGGCCCCCTAATGAGTACGAGTGTATTTTAATGTTTCATTTCTGCAAGATATACTAGTTTCTTTTATGTTCATTTTTTGCAAGATTTATTTCAAGTTTTTTTATTAGATGATATGTTTTCTACGCATTGTCTTTACGTTCTTTTATGTTCTTTTGCAGATCAAGCACTTGAATTACATTTAAAATACCAAATATATTTACTTCTTTAGTTTCTTCTTTCCACACTCATTTCATTTTCATTCATAGGCATATCATAAATTGTTTCATCGCATAGTTTCTTGCACAAGCATTCATATGCCTATCATGGTTCTAATTTATGAATGAATTCTAAGCTTTGAACACACTGAATTTTTGAATTGCTTTACAGTATTCAATGCTTTCATAGTTAATTGTATCATTTTCATAGATTAAATTTACAATCTTTCATAGATTAGATTTACTTGCCTCTCTAGATTAGATATTTCCATGCTTTCATAAACTAAATTTCAAATGTTTTCATAGATTAAGATTTCATGCTTTGATAGATTAATTTAAAATGCTTTCGTTAGATTAAATTTACTACTTTAATTAGCATAAGTGCCTTTGCTTTCATTAGATTAAAAGTTCTTTTCTTTCCTAGAATAGTTTATCTTTGCTTTCATTAAATTAAAATTTCATTATAATATATTGTCCTTGCTTTCATTATATTAGAACGATTGTCTTTGCTTTTACTATCTTCAAAATTAGTTATTTCATTGCTTTCATCAAAATTAACTATGTGTGTGTACTTTGACTAGATTTTATCTCATGGATTTTCCTTGCATTTGAAGTCTTTAAAATTCAATTGCTTTTTAGATTAAGATTTCATTTTCACTCCATCGCATTCTTTTGATTAATTTTCATAGGTTTACCATTCATTTATGGCTATTGATAAATTAGAATTCTTCTTTTAGAATTAGAATTGAAAGTTGGTTTCCTAGCACATATAGTGTAGTGTACTTCACAAGTATAGGCACATGGATTGATAATTTAATGCTAAGTAATTTAACTCAATTAAATTACCCAATAATATATTTTGTCATTGTGCTAATAACTAGCACATGTTAACAATAAGGAAGGTAAATTCCTATGCAAATGTGCGCTTGAATGTTTCCTTAGGAAATGGTTTATTCTTATATCTATCCTGAGTCCACAAATTGGTCTAAATGGCCTAGTTATGAAGAGGTAGACAACCTCTATTAATTAGTTGAATGACTATATGAAGATAACGAGGTCGATAGGCCTTGGGTTCTAACTTATAAGCTCTAGAGGATTAACACACACACACACATACACACACATATACTTGCAGTCTACAGGCCAAGTTGGCGTAACATTTTGCTAAGCTTATAAGAGACAACATGCTATATATACAAATGTTATGTACAAAGGTCTATGGCCACGGTCGAACTTCAACAAAGCTCAAGAAGGATAACCTAGTCAGGCTTGTATACTCATTGTATGCATATAAATTCGCACGCACTTGGAGCCTAGTAAATGCCTCTTACTTTAGTGTTGTGAATTAGTGAAGTACGTGGGTGGCTGGAAACCTTAATTCCAAAGCACAGGACTTCTAAGGGAAATGGTGTAAACTCCCTTCGTTCTTGTGAACAAGTGATGTGACCAAGAGCTTAGATAGGAGAAATATGAGCCATATATGGGTGAGTGCTCATGGCCATTGAATAACCCCAAAGGTTTCAAGTGTAGAACCAAGGGAAATTCTCGGGATAAAAGCGCTGGGATGACATGGCAGTGGGGTCAGTTGAGTGCCCAGTGCAAAACCACAAAGGGAAGAGCCCCAGTTAAATAATAAAGGATACATTTTTGGTGGTATCCACAATTACGTGGCACACGATGTGGATTAGGTGAAAAGGGATGATGTGTCGTTAGTGTTTAAGATTGGTGACATTACCCTAGACCCCAGATATTTTGGATGGAGAACATATTAAAAAATCAAGGATTTAAGTCCCAGGATGATGTGCCTATACAGGGGCTCGCACTCGCATACACCCCACGTGAATGTATGTATATGTGTGTGTATGTGTCGTTATAGTTGGTTTGTGTGGGCTATAAGAATTGTGATTAGTTTGTGACTTGGCATGAGTGAGTCAACATATTCCACATGGTGTGACATGGATCATATTTGAACAGCCACATGGTGTGACATGGCTCATATTTGAATAGCTACATGGATGCCACATGGAAAACCTGATGACGTGGTATTGTTTAATTGGCCAAGACTTTAATCAGACATATCTTTTGATCTAAGAACCAGATGGGCACAAAATCTATATAGTAGAAATCGTCTTGATGAGAGGAACGTGATGGTATTGTTTTTTTAGAGTTTCAAAAAGGGTAACAAGAAAGCAAAAAATTTAGACCCCATTTCCATAACAGTACCTTGAAAGTTTAGTCACCCTAGTGACTTCCTCCTTCTACCCTTAGTTGGCGCTAGGGATAATAGAGGGTACATTAGAGAGTGGTATCAAAGCTTTCAAGTTCAACACTTGGATTGGATGAGTGTTACGGCAAATAAATCCTTCTTGCTAACAAGAGCGATATCCCTAGATCCTAAATGAAACTACAAACAAACAAACAATTGAATGGCTCTTTCCCTAAGCTTGTTTCATTCGAATTGTAAATACAAGAGTAGGAGAATAAGCCTCTTACCTATTTGCAAAATCCTTGATGAAGATCCCTGCTCTGTCTCGATGAAGCTTCCCAATGCTCAAAAATACCTGCAATCATAGACATAAAAGAGATCAAAGGCATATGCAATCATAAAAATTCAAACAATCTTAATCTAATGATCAAGGAGATTAGAAATTGAGATTATCTCACTGAATATCAAAAGAGTCATAAACCATTCATCATTTCAAAAAGACAATACAATGGAAAAAAGGATTCATTTGTATTAATTCAAGGATAAAGAAGGGCCTTACAACCTCTACCTTGATGTCACGAGGTTCCTCCAAAATGCCTCTAAACCTCTCCTTAGCTCATAAGCCTTCCAATATAAATCCAACAACATAAGTGTATCTTTTCTAAACCTCCTAATCCCTTTATTCTCTAGTCAATATATAGGCCAATAGGAAGAAGTTTCATATTCAAAAGAGAAGGATGAGATCCTGTAATTGGGGGATTAGGGTTCCTTGATGAAAGGGAATTAACTACTTGATCTGAGGGGTTTGGCTCGAATAGATATGACCTAGAAGCTTTCAGTTGGGATATATTTGACCTACAATGCTTCTGGAATTCACTTTTTATTTTTACTTTTATTTGATTTACCTGCGTTGTTTATAGTGGAAGACAAAGCACAGTTTTGCGCAATTATCAGGGACAAAAACTACAAATGCGCAGAAACTTACTAGGAAAAGCGTGCATGTCACACTTAATAAGTCATAAATCCATTTAACCTAAAATTCATATCTTCTTCAAAGGTTTTTTTATTGTTTGAATTCTAAGGGAGTGTAATGGAAAATGTTTATGGATGGCGAGAGATCCATTTTAAGGGTAGTGTTATGGTGACAAAATGACTTGTAACAGATTTCCCCCTAAAGTGTGTAGTCTGAAAAATAAGTTTTAAAGATTGAAGTGCTTTATCATGCCAAAGATTGGATCAGAGAAAATTAGTGGAAACCTACAAGAAACATTTAAGTAGTACAATGTAATATATAATCATCATTGAAGTAGGTATTCCCATACTCAGATTAAAACTAACTCAATGAACAAGTACGAAAAAACTCAAAAACCATATCCATAGTAGACACAATACGGATGCAACCATCAATTATAAATTTGTCTACATAATCATGAATATATATCTCCTCGCAACCTGGATTGATGAAACTAGATCTAGGGTCTTGATCTCCATCTCTCGATCCGTTGTACGAATCTAGCCATGTGAGTGAATGTCTCAAAGTAGAACATGGCAGAAGCCACTTGATTACCAATCAATGATGTGAATTGTCAACAAGTGCGAGAGAAACCACCAATAATGATAATGACTGTCAAGGTACTCTCAGTACAATCTATAGAGTGTGAAAAGATGATCCAAAGTTGAACACTCATAGAGTCATTCGATCGAAGGCCAATGATGAGAACCTATTATCGAAAGTGAGAAACCTTTCATTAAGGCATGCAGGCTTCAAGGTACTAAAGGTTTCTAGATAAACTTCCTAGATAATGAGTTGAAGTCGATAGGAAATGATCGGTCACAAGAAAGCCTATGACACAAAACACAATGTCAAGTTTTGAAAAATAGTTTGCAAGGACTGACTCAAGGATGGTTGATGCGACTGAAGGCTAAAATTTGCAAAGGAATAGGAACTGAGGTTGAACTTATCTTGAACACATAGCGACACGAAAATTGGTATAGTAGCATTTGACTCAATGATAATACTCAAAATCAATTGAAGAATTTCAATGGGGTTCGATTAACTGTAAGACAAATGGATTTCCCAACCCGGACACAGGTGTAATGGAGTGTCATGTTCAAGAGTGACATACTACCTTCATAATGAATGTAAAATGAATACCTTTTCCAATTTTTCCCCACCATTACTGGCAAGTACCTCTTTATTTTTTATAAGCTTGAGGAGGATAACATATGCTTGTCCTGTAAACTCATCCTTCAATTGAGTCCTTCGAAGTATTTTAAATGAACCCTAAGAAGGAGTGGTTCAGTCCAGTAAAGGTGTAACTCAATGTCATTTTCATATTTAATGAGTTTGAAAAGACAAAAAAAGGAAACTCATTTAGTTCTTTTACCGTGAAATTTTAATGAGCCTAGAGAAAGTAAAGCTCGATGTTTTTCATTTTTAGGGAGTTAGGAGAAAAACATAAATAAACTCCACAATGTTATTTTTCATAAATTTAGTCCCTCAAGCTTGAAAGAGAATAAAATAATGTAGGAGAGAACTCTGTTGGCCATAATAAGTTAACGTATACATTTTTAGTAAATAGTCCAGTTCAGTCCATAAAAGAGGTAAACTTATACTGAGTGGACGGTTGTTCATTTACTTTTACGAGTTCAACACGGAAAATTTTAAGAACCCCCCCTAAATTTACATGTATAATAAATGGGCGAATCTCCATGGTATATAGGAAAAATGGAAGGCGATTTTATCAATAATATGATATGTATATATAATTTTTTGGCGAATCTCTCACCAGGCATGGCGAATATTTTACTCAATTATAAAATCTTGTGTTTATTGAATACACAAATGAAATCATTGCATTTCTTTAAAATATCTTTTGAAATCAAAATTACCGAAATTACATATCGATAATCTAGTGGGTGTAAGATAAAATTCACCCGTGCCATTCACAGAAAGCATGAGGAAAAACCTAATACTATATATAAAACCAAGAAAAAATTCAAATTCATCACTTCTAGGGACCTCATAACCACCCTGCCAATACACAAGTATGTTCCTGTTTGCAATTAGAAAAATTACCCAAATTACAATCTGTTTACTCCACTTCTAGGGACCTCGTAACCACCCTGCCAATACACAATTATGTTCCCGTTTGCAATTAGAAAAATTACCCAAATTA